>JAHDVE020009275.1:0-117569 GCA_022606495.2 Halesus radiatus
GTTCTTAAATCTCAATAAAAATAATTAATAATTAAAATATATTATTTAATAAAACAAACGCTTTGTTTTCAAACTTATTTTTAAATTAACGCCAGCCGGTTTCGCTTATCTAAAGCTTCACCAGGGTAAAATTAAAAACTGAACAAAAATACGTAGAGTGAGCATATATATATATATATATATATAGTTGGAATATACTCGTACAAAAGGAAGGAGACTAAATATAAATCGAAACAATGAAACGGTGAGACAGAGATATGACAGAATGGTACAACACATAAAAAAGAAAGAGACAGAACGTCAAAGTAGGGATTGAGGAGAAATTTACGAGAAATATGAAATGTTGCTATCAATTTTAATGGCTTCCTTTATTTCCGATGCTTTTAAATTATCTAATGTAATGCCAAAACCATTTTGTGTAGAGTATTAACACCGGTACTTTGATTATAGGTGTGATCTTTTTCAATTCGATGGTTGGCGAATTCCGAAAACCTATGGCTATTTAAACATCTAAGATGTTCTTTGATTCTGATATTGTAATCACGTGCTGTTTTACCGATGTAAAAAGCTTTATTAAATAAATATGTCGAACCACAAAGTAATTGCTTACTACGAAATAATAAAATACAAGTTATTATGAAAAAAAAATAGCATAATAATTTTGGATTAAAAAAAATCTTTTTTTTTTAAAACGTAATTCGAATAACGAATCTTATTTACTAATTTAACTTACTTGAAGATGTGCAGGAAAAATTCAAAACTTTTGAGAATACTAATATTTCGATTTATCATTCTAGAACTTCTCACCGTTTCATTTAATTTTTAAACGCATGTGTATTTCATACATAGATATATATATATATATATAAATATATATATATAATTTAACTTACTTGAAGATGTGCAGGAAAAATTCAAAACTTTTGAGAATACTAATATTTCGATTTATCATTCTAGAACTTCTCACCGTTTCATTTAATTTTTAAACGCATGTGTATTTCATACATAGATATATATATATATATAAAAATATATATATATAATTTAACTTACTTGAAGATGTGCAGGAAAAATTCAAAACTTTTGAGAATACTAATATTTCGATTTATCATTCTAGAACTTCTCACCGTTTCATTTAATTTTTAAACGCATGTGTATTTCATACATAGATATATATATATATATATATATATATATATAAATATATATATATATTCAACGTTCCTAGCAAAATCAGTCTAAAAAGTTGTTTCCGAGAGTGAAATACGGAGGGGGTGAAGCACTGTCGATGTACCCCGAATTCTTCCGACCGCGAACGAACGCAACGCAACTGCCGACTGCCGCGCTGCCTCAAGCATTTCTTGCTGGCGGCGCGTACCGACTTGAGATGCTCTTCGAGTTTTTTTAGCAATAGAAAGGTTAATTTACAGTATATTGATTATGGTAAAACCGATGAAAGGATACACCATTGCTTTTTCTATTTCTTCCAGAACAACTTGTGCAGTCATGTAGGCATTTTGCAGTAATCTTTGGAGATCCATACCCGGCGACCGCTTGTAATCGACTGAAGCTCGTGTTATCTCAAGGTAGCCAATTAGCCTCATTTATGCGGCCCATATTTCGAACGTTGATATTTACTCCATTTGTATACCTCCATGATTTCATATTTGTTCCTTGTCAATATTTGACATTTTAAAACATACATTTTTTTTATAAATGCATGCGTGCTGTGATGTGAATGCTGATTAGATACATTTCTTCACAGAATTATTTCCTCCAATTTAATTTCGCATTCTCCAGTAAACGATCGAAGGAAGGTACTGCCCCTTTTCGCAGAAGGTTCAGGTAATTTACACATAATTATATGAATTACCAACTATTACATTACATGCAACAATAACATTAACGGTAAATAGTAATTATTGTAACCTTACTTGGACGTTTTAAGAGAAAAACTTACTCCCAAGTAACAATGTAAAAATGTAGGTATTCGTGTAATATATCATTAAGTTTTGCAAGTACTTACATTACTACGTGATATAAACAATGATGAAAAGGCTCATGTGGGAAAGAAAGCATTAAGAGGTATTAGAAATAACAATCGTAATTGGGTTTATTACTGTAAGAGATATTATCATATTTTTATTCTCCGAGAATTACGATCATTGAATGAAATGGGGCGAGGTGTAAATAATGATGTTAATTAAATTATCCGAAGAACGATATCATAATCTATGTACCTATTAACGAATGCTTCAAATTATAAAGTCACTGTTTGTGCTAAAAGAGATTAACATTTGTGTGTAATCTACGAATCTACATAACAGATTGTTAGAACTGTTTAATTCTAAATGAAAGCATATTCACGCTGCATAATAACGAGATTTTTTTTAACCGAGATAATCACTTAAATTCTAATCAAATCCCTGTAGTCTACCACCCATCACAAAACATGCTTTTCCTTTTCTAAAATCGAGGAAGAATATAAATAATTCACAAAATAAATACCAGGATTAAATCATATCTCCAATAACATGTTTTTTCCAAGATTTATGTCCTCTGCGTGCAGAAGCGTATTTTTCTAATAAACAGTGTTTGTTTTATATGAATACCTCACAAGAGTCCCAACTGCTCCCAACCATCTGGAGCCACTGAGACTATGGCATTCCCAATTGGGAAATGTTGTGAGGCTGGAGGTATTGGGGAGGGGAAGGAGAAGGGGAAGAGGAAGGTGGGGAATACCTGGCTATTCAGATCTGGTCACCAAACACGGCGAAAAGCCATTTCAAGCAACGTTTCAATTCTGAATGGTGGTCTTTCACCAGGGCGATACTGAGAGTATCTTCCACTCTGGAACGTGCGCAAATATATTATATATTATTTTTAAATGAATTACTTGTGAAACAACACAAATTAATTAGATAAAAATTACTTGCGCACGCCGGGATTTGAACCCGCGACCTTCGGATTCGTAGTCGAGAGCCTTACCCCTCGACCATGGAGGCCGTGATCCGCCAGGAAAGTATAGTCCTGTGTAATATTATCTGCATTTACATAAAATTAATAACCTGTATATTTTAACACGGCATCGCGTTAATTGGCCAAATGCATTGTACATTTAATTTGGTATTACAGATCAATGAACCGGTGAATGCAATTAGTTAGCCATAAGTAGTAATAATATATTGTTTATAATATAGAGCACTGGAAAAAAAACATTTATACAGCGCCCTTAAGGTGATTAAAAAAAAAACGGCGCTAAGTTAACGAATGCGTTCGAAATTCTTATTCAGGTGGTTTTAGAGATCGCAGGGACATCATTGAACCTTTTTGTTGCCGTAAAATGATTATTTCCCTGAACTAACTGCGCTATAAAGTGAAATATACAAAAGGGTTGTGAGTTTATATTTTGTGGCTAATAAAACATTTATGAGTTGCAAAGACCTCGATTTAAAGGCATTTCAGTATTTCAGTTGATGTGTTAATAATTTAACAATAGAGGGACTATAATGTCTACGCAGGTCTCGGAGGATTTATTGTTTCCATACGGACAAAGGTTTTTAAGGTCAAGGTGCTTTGTTTCGCAACACGTTTGCTACACGATATGCACCACAAAGTCAGGTATTCATATAATAATAATGTACTTATGACTTAACATGATTATTGTAAAGGTGTCGATTTAGGAACAGGCTCACCTTAGACATTCCTTCACCTACTGATCAGGGGTGAACTCTATTATAAAGTTGCGTAATGTATTTGTTATCAATAACAATTTAACTTGTATAATCCACGTGAAGTGGAAACCATTAGAAACTTGAGAATAAACCATCTTGCAAATAATCATAATAATGCCAGTAATGTTGAGAATCTTGAATTACAATGCAGAATGATATTTGAAGTAAGTACGTGCTTCATGCATTATTGCAAAACTTTATTTAAAAAAATTTAAATTGTTCATTTCTTCATATATAAAATAACATTACAATATAGGGGTGATGGTACCGTATCTGTCTTGCTATGAATCCCATGTTGAGCGCAGGCAGAGTTTACTGCATAACATTGTATCATTACAACATAATAATGTACCATTGCAACATGGTACTGTACCATTACAACATAACATTGTACCATCACATCTTAACATTTTACCATTACAACACAATATTATAACGTCACATCATAATATTTTACCATTACAACATAATATTGTACCATTAAAACATAACATTGTATCATTGCAACATAACATTATACCATTACATCATAACATTATACCATTACAACATAATATTGTACCATTAAAACATAACACTGTATCATTGCAACATAACATTATACCTTATATTAAATGAAAAACACAATTTGTAAAACACCACTTTTATTGAATTAATAACCGTCGCCAACCAGGTTTCGCTTCACCGAAGCTTCGTCAGGGCTTATTATTAACTAAAGATAATTAGATACAGGCACATCTTCCGGGGAGGTCTTCAATTGATGAATCTCATTCCAGCTGTTGTCAACTTTACAACCGATACCAACAGTAATTTCCCCGTAACGATAACCTTTTTAATTTATTTTTTTATCTATAACGTCCTTGAATAGATCATGTCGAGTGTCAGTCACCCCGAAGTACGATTCGTAGAAATTATAAACAGAGACATTTGCAAAAAACATCATGTCAAAAATATTATCGTCAATAAAAATATATCATTTCTGACGACAGATGTTGTTCGACTTGTCAATTTTTAAAAGTATCAATTAAGCGTTTGTACAAAAACTTTAGTTTGCTTGTAATGCATTGTGAGGTGATCCATCACTGACACTGGTGCCGCACTATGTCTAGTCTACACGCTGTATCTGGTAGGTTCCACAGTATTCTCCGGTAGTGTAATAATAGATATAGCGCCCCGTCAGAGAGAACGCCCCTGGGCCGCCCCACGCACCGCCCGCGCCCCTGGATTTCTCGATCAGCTATTACAAAATTCATACACATAGCCTGCATCATATCCGAACTCGTATATTCACGGTTGTTGCGAACTAATGGACGACCTGAGTTTCTGCAAGCAAAGGTATTACCCACGTTCGCTTTGCGAACTTACATATCACATGAGAATACTTTACCATAGTGTTCTTAAATTATGCATTTTTATTAAATGAAACTTAACTACGAAGTTTGTCTCAGTTTTACGTACCTATCCGTTTTGAACAGCGATTTAAATACATCATTTGTACCATTTAACTGTTCTTCGCTGAATATACCTTTGTTTCTTCACTTGTTTATTATATACATCTCCTTCTTTTTGGCTCGGGTTGTAGAATTAGTTGTCGATACTTTGTTTATATATTTTATAAGATGTAAGATGAATGAATTGTGAACTAGGCACGTAGTGTACTCTAGCAAAGATGTAGGGAGAATGAGCTGAGGTACGAAGTGTACCCTAGCTATGATGTAGGAGTAATGAGACCGGGAATACTTGTAGAACTTAATAATGTTATTATTAAGTTCTGCAAGTATTTTTAGTTTTTATTATAAATGTAAAAACCTCACAGAATAGAGAATTTTAATTATTTTCTAACTAAATCGGTTTTACCGACAATAAATCAGTCTTTTTAAAAACCCATCCAAATTAGAATAGGGCGGGAGTACATAAAATCATATAAATAAGTCGTCACAATGTGGATTAACCGCACTTTGAAAATGGCCTTGAACGCCGAAACAGCTCTCACAATAATAACATTAAATTTAAAAAAATAAATTAAAGGTAGTTCTAGGAATTAAACACAAAAACAATTAATACATAATAATAGTGTTCAGGTAATATACGTATTGATTAAGAACTAGTTATTTTGTTTAATTTTTTTTTAAGAAAGTCAAACACTCCCGGGTTACGAATACCCTGACAATATTTGAAAATCCCCTACTACCATCGCACTAAGCGAAATGTTGCTTGAGTCGTGATGGAGGACTTAGCCAGCCGAGGAATTGAACTCACGACGCCTGGGTGGAAACCCGACGCGACTCCAACTCAGCCATTGCCTGGTAAATAGATTGCATCGATAGCTTAGTTATTTAGAAGAGTCGTCCAGTTAGCGAAAGGTCTTGAAAGTTCAAAATACAAGAATCTGTTTATAACGATTACACGATGAGAAATTCGCATTTTTTTACTGATGGGTATTTGGCTCACACTTGTATCTGTATTGGCCAAGGTTAAATTCCTGTATCAATGTTCATGGCCAATGTTAAATTCCCATGTATCCTCACCAACAACTCAATCATATGTTTCTACTCAGTTCCGATTAATCATTTTAAAAACCAGTAAAACTACCACTAATTACTTATTTATCTAGTTTGGGGGCGATTTCACGAGCGTATCTCGATAAACTCTTCGTTAACTGTTCGTAGAATATCTTTAATCATACGAATAACAGGCCAATAAACCGGCGACCGTTTCGCCACAAATAATATATCAGTTTTTAAATAAAACCTAGTCCGCCTCAGCACAGGAACCCCTAGTGGGGAGGACTAAGAAAAACATCACGAATTGTCTTATTAGTTTTGTAAAATTTTATTAACTAAATGAATATATACTAATAAATAAATAATAATAATAATAATAACAATAATAAATAAACCATTTGTCTATACTTGACATTATTATTTTTTAGTATTCTATATATTCCTGATGAAGAAAGCATCGCTTTCGAAATATGTAGATATGTGTATATTAATAAAGTAGTGAATACAAAATAATTTTTAATTAATTTAAGAATAAATGTGTCTTGAAGCTAAATAAAAAAAAATAATGAAGTAGTTATTGATGAGCTAGCTTGGAAAAATCGGTATCTTAAAACCATAATCCCGTCTTCTGCAACGCTCGTCTATTGTTTCCATGAAATCACAAACGTCAAACACGTAAAACATGCTCCCGCAAAAACTACATGGTTACTGGTGTGATCCATACCTGCCTCCCAAATTTAAAGATGAATATGATGCAAATACAAATATTCCGTGATATATTTTCGGGACGTACTCGTATATTAATATTGCGGTAAATATGCAGAGGGTACATAACCTCATACCAGGTAGTCCTTGGACAGATTTTTTCTTTGATCTGGTCGTGGATTATATTCACAGCCTTTTTCGTGATTCGAAATCGCGATCTGAAGTCAACGTCGTCCAATACATAAAAAAAATTAATACGAGCTCTTAGAACTCATGGTCTTCGAATTGCCGCCAGCAGCTGACAGAATGTGTTGATGTTTTGACGCCATCTTTAATCTAATAAATAGTCGCTATTTGTCGTCAAGTTATTTCGTATTTTTTATGGAGTATAGCGTTATTGAGAGTATGTTAAACTATTTAAATAGCGCTTATCGATAACTTATTTAGATATGGTGAAATAGCCTCTAAGTGTTGTTAACTTCGTGGAAGCGATGCATCGATCCTTATATTGATAAAAAATATTAATTAAAACAAATCCAATGAAACATGAAATAGAAAAAGACAGATAAAAAAAAGAAAATGGTCGCAATTGAGACCTACGGAAAAAGTCAATAAATGTCCCACATAAATTAAAATCGGATGGGTATATCCGAGACACTATCTAGGTTACAAATATATTAGGGTAGAACTTTGCAATCGTACAAAAAGATAGCACCCAAAAATATGGGAACTAATTGAGGATAATATTAATAATCCTTAAATTGCGACATGAGATCGATAAAAATGAAGAAAAATAATTGGGTTTCAATGCTCAATTGGTAGAGACGCCATTCCCGCTAAGACAAAAGTATCTGGGTTCGTGTCTCAGTTACGACAGTTTTTTTATATGTCCCTTTTCTGTTTCATGTTTCATTGGGATTTGTTTGTATTATTTTCTTCAATATTACATTGAGGTTTATAAGCTTCAATAAGTTATTCCAATAAATTAAATATTGTTTAAGACTATAAAATAATTTTAAATGAAAATTGCACTAAACAAATAAATATAATGCATTCACTTTAATTTTTTAAGGAAATGTGACCATGTGACGCATATTGTACATTTAAAAAATATAGAAAATATGATAAAACTTTTAAAAAAATGCTGTCTCTGATAAGGAATATGCGATTTTAAAATTGGTTTGGGCTTGATTAGTATTCATTTGAATTCAAAACCAGAGAATTTAGAAGACAAATATTAAATACAAGGTATTTGATGATTTCTTAGAGGCTTACGGCCGTTCTTACCAACCCTACTGAGCAATTGTTGAGTTGAAATTTTGCCTCAACACTGATCAACGAAACTCTCAATCAAATTTACAATCACTTTAGAATATCGATTTTTGTGGATTAAGTTTCGCTCAACAAAGGACTAGTTATAAAAAGTGTCAACGGGATGAAAAAGTTTCACCGAAATGTCAATTGTCATTATTGTTTTGCGACCTATTTTACGCGATTGAAATATTGAACGACAAAGATTTATTTACGTTTCCAATGTCAAAAACGTGTTTTTTGTATGTTTTTAATAAAACGGAAGAGAATCTAATTCTCTTACTTAGTGTAAGCTACGTTCTGTCTCGTTTTTCATGGAAGAGAAACGTCAAATGTCAAATGTACGAAACGAATAATGTACTTTCACGGTATACGGTGTACATTTCCAAAAGTCAGCCTAATACTTTCAACATATTTTTAACGCATTCGTTTGTGAAGTATAAAATATTGGTTTAAGTACTAGTTTTAAAAAAATGATCCTTATTCATGATAAATACAATATTAAATCATCTCTGTTAATTTTAAAATGAAAGTTTTTACTTTGGTTTCATTTATTGTCTATAAAAAGTGGGCGGGCACTATTTTATTGAATATGAAAGTGAGCGGGCAATTATTCTATTGTCTATGGAAGTGGGCGAACACCTTAATAGACAATTTAACAATTAAAAAAATAGTGGAAACAGGCAAAAAGAGCGAATGCTCAACAAAACACTTACAATGCTGGTTGATTGATCATTCGAAAAGTTGGGAAGAATGGCCGTTAGACCATCTTCTGCGGTTACGGTAGATCGGAATCGTAATCGTTCCATCATTACTTAATATTAATTTAGCGCTCGCCATCCATCAATGTATGCAGGTATGTTCGTATCTTATATCTAAAAATGTGATTCAGTAAGTAGGTACACATTTTAAACGATTTGGTACGTTTTTTCAAACGATTCTTGGCAGTTCGATCTCGCCTCGAGATCCCCGCAGGGTTAGTTTGCCGGCGAAGATATTTCATTTCAGCTCGAGCTAACTCAGCTTACGACGCGAGCTTTTTTAGACAGTCCTTGTCAAGGTAAAAAAAACAAAAACAACGTTGATCTAAAGGTGCCACTATCGAAGTTGAAAAATATTTAATATTTTGGATTTCATATTTGTGAAAATAACCTTTGACTCGATTAAATGGAATGCGTAGTTTGAGGAAACTTCGCTTGCTTTAAGGGTCAATAAAATATCTGCACATTTCAAAGATTTTATTACTATTTTTTGATTAGTTCATAATTCATGGTTTGCATAAAGTATTAATGTCCTAGAGTCCTCCTATGTTAATCTAACTCGAAAGAGTGCAATTCAATTCGTACTACGATGAACATACTGTGTCCTTTGTACGTGCGTTCAAAACAGCTAATGTTTTATCAGTGCGGGGGTTTGTAATCTCAAAAATTCAACAAATCTTTAATCTGCTTTTAATCGCCGTGTGGACGCGAAAAGTAGAAATAATAATTTACCCTATAACGCGAAAGAGTGCAATTCAATTCGTACTACGATGAACATACTGTGTCCTTTGTACGTGCGTTCAAAACAGCTAATGTTTTATCAGCGCGGGGGTTTGTAATCTCAAAAATTCAACAAATCTTTAATCTGCTGGTATAAATTAATATTCACATGGAATTTATTAATTTTATGATATAATCCGGATAAATTCTCCAATTCTCCGTATTTGTGCGCAATATAACGCACAATTTCACAATATCGACATTCTTCACAATACCCTTTCAAAATATCGAACCGCAATAATACGTATGACCACAAATTGTGATGCACGCCTATAAAATGTATCGAGAGCATCTCCTGTCCCGATCCTATCTTCCTCTTCCTCTCCTCCTTTACTTCTTATTTTGTTTTTTGAAATAAAACATATTTATTTAACCACTTTTAGCAAAAGAAACTTTGTTGACTTACCTTTTGTAAAACTTCCTATGTATATAAATCTGTATTAAAAGCTGTTTGTTTCTTACAAATAAATAAATAAATAATATTTTTACAGTAATCATAACGTTTATTTTTAAACACTCCCATTCTTCCTTATTTCAACGGATTAAAATATCGTTGTTCTTCAATCATCTTCGATTTACGGAGGTACCTAGGCATTTTATTTTCTTTTATTTGTTATTTTTATATGATTTGTGTATACATATATATGATGCAGGAATTCTATGGGAAAGACGTTAAGTTGGTGGCCCCAAACAAATCTTGATAAAAGCAAATCCAAACATTACGAGAGATTATGCCTGTGATGGGCCGTGCACTGGGACATGATTCCGGTTCTTTTTAAGGATAAAGAATTATCCTTTTCCTTAGGGTTAAAGACATTTTGTTTAACTGCGATTACGATTACATTTCAATAACAATACATTTTTAAATGAGTTTGAGGTATAATTATCACATTATTATTACAAATTATAGTTGCATCACACATGCTTTACAATAGTAGTTTATGATAATTTTTATAATTTAAATTAAATCACTTTTATCTGACATTTCGGGCTATTGAACTTTAAAAACAACGCAATGTTGTTAATTCGATTAATTTAAAAACATTATTTTGCAATGAGTGACTAACTAATGATGTTAATGTTAATAAACTACTAATAAAGTCAATACTTGCGATAATATTGAGTTTTTCTTTTGTTAAAACTACGCAAAAAATGATATTTTTGAAGAATGTCATTCGCTGAAAGACAGAGAACCGGAACCGCAGTTAAGCAAAAAGTCTTTAAGCCTAACGATAAGAACAATGTCTTATCCATAAAAAGAGCCGGAATCAGGCCCCTGGATACTCTTGCCGAAGCATGGTTCTCCGACTAGGAAAAGTAGATGTTAATGATGATAGTTTGTTCTGAGAAAATTTTGATATTTGATTATTTTTAACCATCATTCCTAGCCCTAATCTTCACTATATATGAAAATTAATGTTTGTTTGTGTGTCCTTAATTTTCTCGTCCGGATTCGCTGAAAATAGCACAGTCTGTTGTTATTAGTGCCGGGAACGTTTGGGGAGTAGTTTTAACGAAATCCAATATGTAGAACTGTTGCTTTAACGTTTTAGAATTAGTATGAAACACATCAAATCCGCCATGTTGCATTGAGGTTAGCCCATAGATATACCCCTCTGGTTAGCCACAGGTTACATATTCAAAAGAAGAAGGTTTGTCTGGTTAGAATGTACCTACTTAAGATCTTTATTATTTTAATATATTTTTAAAAAAATGTTTGGAATATAATAAATTTTACAAATGAATGTTTCTTTATTTCTTTGTTTAGAGGTAGTACACTCAAACATAAGCAAGAATTCATAACTACATAATTAAAAAAAAAACCCGAGCAAGGCCGGGTACATATCAACTAGTTCTTTATAAACCTGCTCTTATTGTGTGGTCTCTATAAGAAAAACATGACACGGATTTAGGATAGCCATTCAAACTAAAGTCCTCAATGAGTTAATCACCCTCTCATTAACCGATTGATCGACAGTCATCAATCTGCAATAAAGTTGACACTCATGGCAATCAAATACCTGGCGTTTCCATTGAACTTTGCAAACAGGTTACCCATGTCCACCGCTCACCGCGGTAAACTGTAAACACAACCACGTACCGCAGCTCGTAATATGTTATGGTGTTAATACGTCTGATTGATAAGTAGATCTTGGCGGTAATTAAATACTTACTTGTTCCATTAAAATGACGACTATTCTACTCATGACGTTAGTCCGTTTTGACGTAGTTTGTGATCGATCATTTGCATCATTGCATAGACACACAGGTATATTTAATTTAAAAAAGGACACACATTCTCAGATTGCCAATAGCCTGCCAATACTAATTGAGGCATATAAATGGAGTCTACCTTGCAAAATCAGTGTAAAATATTATTCACAAGCGGAAGGAAGGAAGGGGGTGAAGCGGTTGCCGATGTCGCCCGAATTATTCCGACCGCGAATCTACTCAACGAACAGCTTGCCACCGCGCCGCGGTCCGGAGTATTTGAGTTACCGGGGTTCCAACTTCAAGTGTTCATTGAGCGTTTTAACATTAAAAAAAACAATTTACACGAATATTGATTATTGTAAAACCGACAGAAATTTACGCCATTGCTGTTTCTATATTTTCCGGAACGAGTCCAGTCGTGCAGAAATTTTGCAGTTATCATTGAACATTTCCACGGTGAGCGCTTATAATCGACTGAAGTTCGTGTTATCTCTATGATGCCAATTAGCCGCACGTTGTTGTCCATATTTCGAACGATAATTATTACTCTATTTGTATGCCTCTATGTCAGTACTTGAGTTCATCCTACTACCATTACTATTAGCGGTAAATGCTGTTGATGCGTAATGATGGATGATTTAGCTAGCAGAGGATTAAACCCGCGACGCCCGAGTGGTAACCCGACGCTTTAGTCTCTCGGCTCTCGCTCAATCCGGCGTATATATCATGTTAAGAACCAGCACTAAAAAATAGCGCAAAACATCACTTTGCAGGTTGTTAACTTAAGCAATACTAGAAATTTATATGTAAATTCTACACGCGAAGTCAGGAGAATGTATAAGGTCATAAAAGACAAAAAACCCACAGACGTAATCCGTAAATTCCATGAAATACAACCTAAAATATTTGAAAGTAGGTGCAGTTTGAAAGTACGGATTTTAAATATAATTTAAAGGAATACAGTTTGAGGATTATTGTCTTTTGAAACCTTATACATTTTGCTAATCACCCGTATAAAATTAACAGATAAATTACTCCTAATATTTCTTGAGTTTGCAACCTGCAAAGTGGATATTTTTGGGTGCTGACCGTTAATGTCGTCTTATGTGTTTTATTCGCGCAACCGCGGTGAAGCTTGGGTACAAGAGTAATATATAATAAATAAAATCCTCCTAAAATATTAACATAATATAATAATAATAATAATGATAATAATGTTTTATTATCTTTTTTTAATAACAAATAAAAAAATTAATAACATCACTGAGATTTCCCGTACTGAGAATTTCATTTACAAAATATGAAAATAAATTATATTAAATTGATGTGAGTGCTGAAAAAAAAAGTTAGGTGAGGTGTGTTTTAAGTGCAGTTGAATGGTTTCGGTGTTAGTCTGTATTTGGTATTCATATATTTTCTATTTCAGATCTCCCTATGTAACTTATCCAGCGTTTTATTTGATTTTCAAGTTTTTTTGTAATCAATTTTATTTTATTTTTTATAACTTATTGAAGTTTGTAAACTCCATTGTAATATTTAATCATTCAATTATTATTTTTTTATTGTTGTAATTTTTGAAGGAGAGTGGAATTTCGTTGTAGAGTTTAGTACTATAGTATAAGAAGCTTTTCTGTCCACATGTTGTGTTTGTGGTTCCTTATTGGATGTGTTTTTGACTTTGAGATCTAGTGTTTCTAATATGTGTGTTTGGTGTTATTTCTTTTTTTTTATATTTATGAATGTAAAGTAGTATTGTTTTAGAGTATAATTGTTTTATTGACATAATGTTAAGATTGTTGAAGATTTCATCGGTGCTAGTTCTTACGGGGACTTTAAGTATATATGTACCGGAATTAAAATAAAATTATTTATAGGAATGATTTAACTAGCCTCATAGCCTTATATAGAAATACACGTGGGTACGAGAATTATCAAAACGTTTATTAGTGGGGAGTCTTTGCTAAAATGGACACATGGAGATCTTCTGCTTTTGTTGCTTTGAGCGAGGATGGGCGAAATTGTATCCCAGTCTTACGCTATAACCACATTCATATTGTTCAAAGTTTATTTTGATAATGCATAGTCTACTGTATTTTTTTTCTTGTCTGTTTTTTTTTCATTTCTTGTCAAATATCAATATTTTTTTAACTCTTGGGAATCTAAAATTTATGCAACCGTCTTTTCTGTTAGTCTTGAGATATGTTAATATTATCATCAATGATTAAGTATTATAATTAGGTATATAAGATTATTACAATAAGAAATTGAATATTAATCCTAGACTTGACAGATGTCGGATAGGTATATCCGTGAGACTATCTAGATTGCAAATAAATTCGGGTAAAATCTTGCAGTCATATAGAAAAATAGCAGCCAACCATTGGCGTGCAGTACATAAATTCATACCTGAACTTGAAAAACTACGCACAGCCTCCCTTTGGCCACAGATCAATACATGCCACTGCAGCCAATATTATGTGAGAACTAATTGAAGATGATATTTCAAGTTCTTAAATCGATATACGATATTGATAAAAAATACGGCAAACAATGAGGTAGCATTAGCTAAGTTGATATAGTACTAGAGGCCTATTCTGGTCCTTTTTAAGAAAAATTCCTTATCCTTTTCCTTAGGCTTAAAGGCATCTTGCTTAACTACGGTTCCGGTTCTCTCGGATGACAGCTGTCATTCAGCAAACGACCATCTTTAAAAATATCGATATTTCCGTAGTTTTAAAAACAATACAAAACTCAGAATTGACAATAAACATTATTAGTGAGTCATTTGTCACATAATAATGCTATTTAATTAACCGAATTAATTAAATTGAATTGTTTGTAAAGTACCTATGCCAAAACCCTGAAATGTCAGATAAAAGTGATTTAAATCCTAAAAATTATAATAAACTACACGTGTAAAAAGTAATAGTAAACTACACTTGTGATACACCTACACTTTTTAATAATACCGTGATAATTTAAAAAAAAAAAACGCTTTTAAAAATGTATTGTCATTGACATGTAATCGGAATCGCAGTTAAGCAAAATGTCTTTAAGGGAATCCACTTGCTAAAATTGAAATGAAATCACGCACTCCTTATGCAGGTGGCGAAACGGTTGAAATTCCCGCTTAACACCGGCCGCATGTTTTGATTTACGCAAAAAACACGTCATAAAAAGTTCAGGCACAATTATCAAAATGTTTTTGGGTCATATTATAAAAAAAATAATTTTCCACCATGAACAATACGACAATATCGAAAAAGGGGTTCGTAAGCAGGAGATTTTCCACTGTAAATATTTTTTTAGGTATGATACTTTATTTTTTTCTAGGCATATAAAAAATCTCGCCAAAAAAAACCATAAACACATGATTTAGCATTACTTCCCACTGCATCGCCTTAAGCCTAAGTAAAGAGATAAGGAATTTTACATAAAAAGAACCAGTATAGCTCTCTGGTCTCGAATAGACCGAGAGGTCCTGGGTTTGAGTCCCAGATGCGACCCTTATATATTTTATTTTCTCTATCATATTCCGTTTTAGGAATTGCTTGATTAAAAAAAATATTAGTTAAGAGTTCTAAATAAAAGCTTGAGAATATACGAGGTGTGTTCAAAAGAAAAGGTGAATTTAGATTTTTTTCGAAAAGTATTTATTTATTCATCAATATTTATTTTCTCCCCTTCCAAGTAATCCCCCTCAGATATAATGCACTTATGCCAGCGCTTCTTCCAATCCTCGAAGCACTTCTGGAATGCGCTTTACGGTATGGCCATCAGCTCGTTCTTCGATTCTGACTTTATCTCATCAATTGTGGCAAAACGCTTTCCTTTCATTGGTCTCTTCAGTTTCGGGAATAGGAAAAAGTCGCTGAGAGCCAAATCTGGTGAATACGGTGGTTGAGGCATGATAACGGTGTTGTTTTTGGCCAAATAATCACGAACAAGCATTGATGTGTGAGCTGGTGCATTATCGTGATACAAAATCCATGATTTGTTTTTCATGATGCACCACGCCATTGTAATCGAAGAAAACAGTGAGCAAAACCTTCACATTTGATCGAACTTGGCGTGCTTTTTTCGGTCTTGGCTCTTCTGGCCGCTTCCATTGGGATGATTGGGCCTTGGTTTCGATGTCATAACCATATACACACGTTTCATCACTAATTATGACCCTTTTGAGCAAATCTGTATCGTCGTTGACGTCATTCAAGAACTTCTGAGCGATACTAATGCGACGTTGCTTTTGCTCAAAATTTATCAATTTCGGAACAAACTTCGCTGCCACACGTTTCATGCCCAAAACATCCGAGAAAATTGCATGGCATGAGCCAATTGATATGCCAACATCCTCTGCAACTTCCCTAATAGTGATTCGACGATTTTTCAAAACCATTTTCTTTACTGTTTCGATGTTTTCTTCGTTTGTTGACGTGGTTGCAACTCCAGGACGCTCATCGTCATTAACATCTTCTCGGCCGTCTGTAAAGCGCTTGTACCACTTATAAACACTTTTTTGAGACAAAGTAGACTCGACGAATGCCACAGTCAACATTTTAAGTGGGTTGGAGCACTTTATTCCATTTTTAACGCAAAACTTAATACACATTCTTTGATCTATTTTTTTCAAAAGTAAAAAATCTAAAAACACACAAAAACGTGACTAACCTTTCCAGTTGTGAAAAACACACCACTAATTTAAATGGCTGATAATGCTAACATATGATAAACATATGTGTACCAACATAACAAAAAAAATCGATAATCGAATGTACACAGCCCGCGAAAATTCAAAATTCATCTTTTCTTTTGAACACACCTTGTATTACTCCCCGCACTGGGTATTTAAAATTAATTACAAAGAAAAGATTTGAGGAGATATGTTAGGAA
The DNA here is from genome assembly GCA_022606495.2 of Halesus radiatus. Taxonomy (NCBI): domain Eukaryota; kingdom Metazoa; phylum Arthropoda; class Insecta; order Trichoptera; family Limnephilidae; genus Halesus; species Halesus radiatus. The sequence goes on from JAHDVE020009275.1 coordinate 16,900, forward strand.
GATGATTAATGATTTACTCTCGCACCAACGCAATTTAAAATATGTATCCACTAAGATATTTAGATAAGTCGTTTTTTATATCTCCATCATACTTCCTATTAACGATGTATGCGAACTTGACCGCATGAACCTGAAGAATTTAACATAGGTAATCTACCTATTTATGATATTGCATAATATATTATTATACTTGTGGACACGGTATCCATTTTTTTGGTGATCGTTTAGAAAAGCTGTTAGCATTCTGTTGTTTTTAAAACGATAATAATGGCTTCAAGAATTCTTAAGATAGTAATCAAGTTATAAAAGAAGCGTAGGCGATAGATGAGAGAAGAAACATTTTAAGTATTCAATTGGAATAACTTATTCAAGCCTTTAAACCGCATTGTAATAATTGTAATAAATATTATAATTTTAACAACTGTCAAAATGAAACTTATTCAAGCTTTTAAACCGCATTGTAATAATTGTAATAAATAAGATAATTTTAACAACTGTCAAAATGAAACATGAAACTGAAAAGAAAAAAGATGACGGTGGCAGCTGGGACTCGAACCAAGGACCTCATGGTCTATCCGGAACCTTGCGCTCTAATCCACTGAGCTGCCGCTACCCCAATCCGTCCCGTTATTTTATATGGAATGTGTGGGACTGCACTAACCTCCCCACATAATGGAATAAACATTTATTATTATTATTATTTATCAGAGAGTTGTTAATCTTACCTTCAATGATTAAAAATATATTACTATGAGGTTTATAAGCTTCAATCAACTTGCAGAAAAAGTCAACAGATGTCTCATATAAATAAAAATCAAATAGGTATTTCCGAGACACTCAAATTCAAAACCTTTGCCGTTCGTTGAGTGTGACTTCGGAACGAGTGAATTCGGATTTGCGAACTCGGAGCGAGTCCACCGCCCTCGGAATCGGATTCATTGGACTGATTCTCCTCTAAATCGCGCCTGCCGTGAATTGTCGAAAATGTCAACAATTATATAATGTTTAATAATGTTTACTAACTAATTATGTTTTAAGTAAATAATAACGTAATTCGTAACTTATTTAATATTCAGTTTTTTCTCTTGTTAAAACTATCCAAATATTGATATTTTTAATGAATGTCATTCGCTTAATGGCAGCTGACAGTTGTCATCCGAGAGAACCAGAACCGCAGTTAAGCAAGAAGTTTTTAAACCCAAGGAAAAGGATAAGGAATCTTCCTTAAAAAGAAGGGGGAATTGCACTCCAGGAACGAAGAATTACGTTTTGTAAAAAGGTAACCTCCTCACTATATAGTAATGAACTGTTTATTCTGCCACTACTTCTAAAAGTGACATTTGCCGCCTGCATTTAAATTTCCATTTATTATTGCAAAGCTTAATTGCTAATAATGTTTAAAATTGATAATAACGTTGTTGGTAACATGGTAACATACTTAATATTTAGTTTTTCTCTTGTTAAAACTACGCAAATATTGATATTTTTAATGAATGTCATTCGCTGAATGACAGCTGACAGCTATCATCCGAGAAAACCGGAGCCGCAGTTAAGCAAGAAGTCTTTAAACCTAGGGAAATGGTTAAGGTATCTTCCTTAAAAAGAACGGGAATAAGCCTCCTGAGCTATAGATGTATAAATACGAAGGAAAGGCAAACATCCAAACATCGATTAAATGAGAGAAGAGCTTTATTGGATTCCAATAAAAAAGAGACTGCTATAAAATTTGTTAATTTTATATGTAAAATTCTGAATAACCAAATGCCTAAATATTTTATGGATGAAATTGTTTTTAGTAAAAATGTCTGAGTCTGAAGAATAAATGTATTTAAGAATAATCGTTACGCTTACTCTAAAATTATTATATTATAAACAATGAAATACAACCATGTCCTTATTAGTTTATATACATAAAATGTTACATGAACTCAATGAAATAATTTGAAAAGAGATACGTCGATTGTCATTATGTTTAGGAAGTCTCGGTAGCCAATTAAAACATTAAACAGTAATCTTTAACTGTAAGAATACTGTTGTTTAAATGGTATAATTTTTCCATTGTGATCTCACGTGTTTAATTGTATAAAGACAGCACATTTTTGCTACTTGTGTCTCCCATCCCACGGGCGACAGAGTGGCGATACTCTATTAATTGCTGATTTTGCTGTTTTCTATGGAACAAGGACGTGGGATGAATATGTCAGGAACTTGGCAGCTGTAAAGGTTAAATAATTATTACTCGACTGAGTTTAACATTGCGATGATGAAATTTTGTCATTGTTGATTATTTAATGAAAGAACGAAAATTATTAAAACTACCAAATAGAGAAGACTGTTACTCACCTAATTTTTATTTTCAAAATTGTTAATGGTTTTATAGATAGCCCTGATATAGTCAGCTTAATTAAATGTAATATTCCAAATATAACTACTAGATCTAAAATTTTATTTAATAGTAACAATAATTTCAGGACTGAGTCACTCAAAAATTCACTTGTGTACCTAGACTTCGCGCAGAAGGTAATACTTTTTCAGGCATAGTAGATATGTTCAACTGCTCAGAATACAAATTCAAACAGACGATTATTGCATACATCCTCAATAATTATTAAGATATGTGTCTAGAGTATAAGTATAGTGAATGTGAGGCATGTTTTGTATATTCGCCTTTGTTGCTAATTATTTGTAATGGTACTTACACAATGTTATTGCTGAATTTGTTCGTGATGAAAATTAAATATTTAGTTGTTGTATTTCATAAAGGCTATTTATTTTATGTATGTAACTCTGATGAGTTTTGCACCTGTGTTTCTATTGTAATTAACAAAATATGTAACAAATTAAAATCTGCCTAAATTGATATCGCTAATTTAAATCAATAGTTTGTTCTTCATATAAATAATACGTAACATTGACGAGTCCAATATAGAACGTTAGAAAATTTCGTTAAATACTATTTCTTTCAATCACAATATCTTTTCATAGAGGCAGGTACGAGTCTGAATCTAATATTAAGAAGCCCAATGGTAGACGAACCGTTTAAATAACTGCTACTACTCGTATAGTGTAAAAAGAGCTAATATCGCCATAAAGATCCCCCCATGACATCAGAAAGAAAAGAAGGTCACGTGACAACCATTTTGGCACTAGCCTAGTTCACTGCCGTCCACGTTTGTTTCGCGTGATTTTAACTGCCGTAATTAAATTATGAAACAATTATAATAGAGTCAAACTAAATACTTCAACAACATATTAGTTTTTGTAAAGAAGCCGAGCCTTTTTACTTATTTGCAGTTTTACTTCAATTGGTGGGACGCCTAGCTCGCCCTCCCCTTATTTCCATTTCGTCCCCTTGTTAGGGCATCTCTGTGTATTATTTTCTCTGTGGACTGCACCGTATAACATAACACAACATTATCAATATCCGATAGGTGAACCCTGCGAAACAAATGGTACGCGCAAAAGCTTCAGATTATGTAGCTATGCATGATGTGAAGAGCTTTGTTTCCACCCACAGTTTCATAGATTTTTATTCCTTGACTTAAGGAACGTTCCGAGCTTTCCACAAAAAAATAAACTGGATAGATTATCCTATGCAATGAAGGCTGTACCACGAGACTGTCATTAAATTTAACGACCAAAATACCATTTCTTCCGCCGATAGGGGGAGGACCCTATAAATCTACAACCTCCATTTGAATAATTCGTAGAATATTTATCAATATCATTATAATCAAACCAGTTAAACGACTAAAATGTTGCGTAACAATTTGTTACTTGTCAATTAAACAGAGGCTGTTAGTAGTAGAAGTAGACCTGAAAAATTCATGTTATTTTATGGGAAAAGTGGTGTAATTTTTCGGTGAAATTTACGTTATTTATGACTTATTTTGGTGAAATTCGCGTTATTTTTTGAGAAAATGGGATTATTAATAAGCAAAAACGTTGATATTTTGCAATAAAAAATGAGGTTATGTTCCTTTTTTTGAGTTAACTTTTTATGTTGTTTTTTTAGTAATTACTATATTTTAAAATTATTTCATTTTTATTTTTGTAAATCGAAAATGATTAACAGTATGCGGCGTTCCATTTTATGGCTAATCAAGCTTGTCAGAACAATACACAAATAAATATTTATAACGTACAATATTACCTTTTTATTTAAAATTTCAAATTCCAAAAAAAAACGTTAAAACTCGCGGTTATTTACCAGTAAATTGTGAATTACGCGAGAAAATTGCGAAATCAATTCCAAGTCTAAGACTTACAACCTTGGCCAGATCAAGAATTTCTTGGCTTAGGCAGATGTGATATGCTCAAAGACTTTCTTTTGATAAAATTAATTGGTTATGGATGATACTTGCCTTAGCCTCGAGGGTCTCCAGTTGGGCCATTCTCGGGATGCCCGGGGCTGCGCACTGTAACAAATTAACCACATCAATTTAAATTACAATTAAACATTTGAGGCTCTACCAAAAGCAAGTGGTTAATTGGCAAACCATTTATACAATTAATTGAGACGTAGACGTGTAATTGTATTGGGCTTGTTAAAAAGTAACACGAAGAGAGATGAATCATTACAATTATAGTGAAACTTTTTATTTGTTAATTAAGCACTAAATTACAAATAACTAATTAAACATCACGCCGTATCTCCGCAGGGGTACGCAGAGAGGACGGACCGCCAAACAACTCGGTCTTGGCATACACTTCTTGCTTCATTCACATTCGTTCATCGTCGACGGATGGTAAATTTTCCAATGATAGAAAGTTTAGAATTCTTCAAAATATGTTAATTCTTTTCTTAATTTTGTTAACGGTTTGGTTGATTTGACATTTCCAGTTTAGGTTTTTGTCTATTATTTTTTTTTAGTACTAAATTTTATTTGAAATTTTTAATGTGGAACAGTTTATTTGTACAGCTAAAATAATAATACGGTGATCAGAGAGGTATCTAAAAAGAAAACAGTGATTTTAGAAAAAAAAAACAGTAATAATAATGTTGTAATGTTATGTTTAAAATGTTTTTTTTTTTTAAATAATGGTAGCATCAATAATAATTCTTCATACATATATTAACTATCTGCTGCATCCCTGAGTTTCGTCGTCGGCTCATAAAGCTGAGTGATGCGTAACTCAATCCTATCAATATTACTCAATAATATATATATTTTAGTACTCAATTTTAAACGCATTTTTTTCCTCATATCACCAACCTGTACCTATCAAACACATATACATAATCTCTTTATACTTAATTATTATACTTTTTTCTAGATATATTATATTACCATACTATGTCAATACTAGCTTTTTTCATTTCTATTTTTGTAGAATGGCATTTACCATGAACTGAACTTGTCCATTTGACTGTCCTAAAACGGGATTTGTTCCTAGTTGGGCAGTCAAAGCCTTCTTAAATGTTGATGTTAAATGTGTGTGTTTCAAATAAATAAATATTACGATTATTATTATATACTTGTTTTTATACATATTTTTCCTTACGATGCTAGGAAATCCCTCGAGCTCCGGTGTTGTGTAATAAGTGCACAGGGTACATATTTAACGCATAAAACGCATGATACGTCCATCATAGCCAGCTTTCTCACGCCTTTAATGATTTTATATCAGTTAAAAAAAGTCGATTCATAAGACTTTAAAAATATGTATTAATATAGATCAGCAAATGACGATTCTGAATATATAACTTTCATTATATATAACTATACGTAGAATTTATAAATCGTTATTTAAAAGTGAATAAAAAAATCAGCTCATCAAAACACTGTATTATATTGTACCATTGAATTTGGAATATCTGACGTCACGTGAGCATTCTGTTTTTGGATTAGTTCGAGAAATATTTTTGTTTTGCAATGTTGTTTTGTATTTAAAACATGTATTCTTTTAGTTCTGGCAAAATTTAAACTTAATTTGGGTGACTTTAAGCTCTATAATTGTTGTTAAATATAAACAACTATTATTCATGAAAGAAATTAGAGCATTCATGATCAAACCAATTATCAATATGGATATTATGATAATGTTAATGCTCAATGCTATTATTCTTCTATGAGTTAAAGTTTCTAAAAAGGTACATAATTTTATTACTTATGTTTAGTTATGATTTTTGCCATGAATAGAATATACAATTATGTACGGTAAAGCTCATCCTTGTTTTGACATTTGACATTCTAACCTCAAAACTGCTCAAAACCGAAGGAGCGTTTTGGCGACCTTTGACAAATTGAAAATTTGAAAATTATTTTAACCATGAAAAATATCTTTAAAAAAAAAACGGAAACATTCTGGTATTTAAGTTTGAACGTCACTACTGATAAAAAATAAAAATAAAATAAAATTGGACTGGAGTTCCTAATTGTCATGGAACCCATTAGTACCTACCCACCAGTTAAGCGTTTTTAAGTGATAGATTTCAAAACACGTAATATTGTTTGTACGAGGGACACGCGCCTTCATCTCTTTATTAAAAAAAAACACGATATCTTAAGGCCTTAGAAAGAGCAGAGCGTGAGACAGAAAAAAATGGCGCTCGGTGCACGCACGAAATGTAATATACGTTGGCATTGACAACGTAAATTACCCGGAGGCTTTCATTTTCAGTCACGAATGTGCTCGAGCAACTAAAATAATTAAAGCAGTAAACTATTTATAGCAAAGCTTAAACATGTTCGTATAAAAAAATGTTAACATGCCTCGCGGTGAGATATTTTTGAACATCGAATGTGAAAAGGGGATTTTATCGCTTTAAGGTTGTAAAAGGTTCATTTGCTTATCAAACAGACAAAGCGATTCAATTTAATCAGCCAACCACAGGAGCATTGTGGTTCTATAGTTATATGGTTGTTTTTAAGCTTTTGAAGATTTACCAAACATTTAAATTCATTGCCTTAATTTAAACATCTAAACGTCATTAGAAACAATTAGGAAAAACCTACCACCATTCAAAGCGTGGAAAACAGAATTCAACCAATGGTGGTTCGTGATTTTTGAGGATTTTGAGTGCTACGATTGAAAAAAACGGAATTATCGACGTTGACCAAAACAACATATTTTTTTTACAACTTTCATTTTTGTATGAAGATTTTCAGGCGCTGTACCGATTTGCGATCGGCAACATCGTACAAAAAAAAAAGATTTTTTTGAAAAAATAAATTCTTTTCGACTGCAACAACTACAATAATGTCGATTTTTTTCAATGTAGCATACTAAAAGGTTACGAGCCGCCACTGCTTTCAACCGTAAGTATCTCACAGAATAGAAAATTTAACTTTTCAAAATTATTTCCGATTAAATCGGTGATTTCCTAAAATATTAATAAATCATTTCAAACACCATAAAAATTTAATTTGGGTGGGAGTAAATAAAATCATACGATTATAAGTAAGTCGCATTATTAGCATATACCTAAGTATCATTGGACGCCGAAACAGCTGTCACAGTAAAGAAAGTAAATTTTTGGCAGAACTTAATGATAATATTATTTTCTTTAAATAAATAAAAAAATTAAAAATTAAAACAATTAATTAATCTCTTGTTGAGATGTGAAAATCTGCCTCATTTTATGAATTGAAATATATTCATCGAAGGAAGCAAATCACTTTGTGGCTTGACATTATAATTTAAATGGAAAATGTTTTTGTTTTAAGTCACATTATTTTATTTATATATATTTCTACATTCGGTCGGTTTCGGTTGGACTCAACCTTCTTCAGGAATGTACACAGATAAACTGTTTATATGTGTACATTCCTGAAGATGATAAGGATAAATAAAATAATGTGACTTTAAATTAAAATATATTCGTCTTTAAGTCAGTAGAATCCGGAAGAACATTGAAATATATTGCAAAAACCATAAAATATCATGAATATCCTTTTTCGACACGTCTCGATGTTACGTTATTCTATTTGCAGAAATTTATTATGCATAATATTCATATAAAACAAAGATACATTTAGTAAAGGCTTAGAAATTTATCATTCGGCTCGAAGGCCGTAGAGACATTGCATTGTTTCGTGAAAGATAAAGCGAGCTGTGAATTTTTATAATGACATTTATATCGTTTGCCGATACACAAATTACAGGACTGCAGACAATCTGCATTGCTAAGTTGCAAATCTCGCGAATGCATTAGACTTGTGAACAATAGAAGTGTAATCAGAAAACGACCAAAATGTTGCCCAACACAAACTGAGTAGGCACTGCTTATCATATCAGAATTAACAGTCATAACAGAATATAGTCTATGGGTTCCCGACAGAAAATCGTTTATTTCATTAAACAAAGGAAACGAAAAAAAATTTTTCTTATTAAATACTCTAAAAATACATACATTAGAAGATAGAATTAAAATAATCGATTTAACTTTTTTTATTTAAAACACTAAACTCGAAATTCTCTCAAAAATTCAAAAACCTACGAATACCCACAAAAACAACCCGTCAATTTCACTGCAATTTACATAAGCACAACCACATTGCCCATCCCCGATACAGCTTTTTCACTCTATGGGAAAGAAATACTTTGACGTTAATTGTGTGGATCAAATCAAATACTTATTCCAACCGTATGCATAAACCTTCCTTTTTTGTAAAAATACCTGACCACTGTATTCTTTAGTTTTGTTTCTTGTTTTTTTTTTTTTTATATATATTGTAATTTTTATTTTTTATTATTCACTTCACACGTACTGTTTATGATAACATGTACCATTATTTTAAAAGTCCTCTGGGCGTTTAAAATTGAAATAAATATTTTTAATGATTAATTTCTTTATTGTACTAGAGTTAACTCATCCATTTACAGCACAGGATTTCTTATTTTAACATTCTCAACATTTGGGAAGATAGGGATACAATTCTTTAAAAAGTAATTAAACATATCCGCTTTTTTTTTTCAATTTCATTGAATAGAACCATTCCTTTTGTCAAGCTATGCTATGCTTGAACATCTGTTCTGCCGTGTGGTATCTTGAAAAAGTCATGGCGGCGACTACGGCTGAACTTTTCAGGCACGTACAAGCCATAGCATTTCTATAGGAATGGGCTATCAATAAAGTTATGCACTATATTAAAACTAAAGATTTGGATAAGGTCTTGTTTCCAGGTTAATTCTATTTGTTGTCTCAATTAAGTCCATATGGTGCATGAATCTCGGATTACTTTCATGCGTTCGCATATAGGCAAACCTGAGGATTTTTTTCTGATTTTATTTCAGTATATTTATATATTTAGTTTGATTCGGAGTCCATACCCCGTTATCGTACGTTAGATTACTTCTTATAGTGCCATCGAAAATGGCTATCATTACATATGGGTTATAAAGCTGTGTAGATATTCTGATACATAAACCCCAGCAGTTTGCAGTAAGCTGGAATTCCGAGAACGTTAGTTTGGGATCAAAAACGATACCGAGATCTTTAAGGGCGAGAGGGACGTCGGAGAGTTATTATTTATTAATTCAAAATGATGATAGTATTATTACGCAATACGATAAACATAATTTTTTTAAATAGAAAAATATTTTTTAAATATTTTATAAATTTACATAGGCTTAGCATTTATCAAAATATTACCAGAAATATCACTTTTTCTGACCGTCCCATTGCAAGTTCTACAAAATATTTAAAATACGAATATGATTTTTAAAGTGAAGAAAAGTATTTTTAATCCTTTATAGTTGCGTTTTTGTAAATAAACATAACCAAAGATTTGTAATCCGCATTACAAAAAAAAAAACATTAAAGTTTCGTAATGTTCGTGAAAAAATTAAACTACACACTGTTCTTTTTTTAATTTATCAAATCGACAAGTTACAGAAAAACCTTCACAGCATTTTTTAAGGATATTCAACTTTTTAAATGTTTTTGTAAAACATGCGTAGAACGGTGAGAAATGTGTAATAATTCTGATTATATTTTGATAAATGCTAAAAGCCCATGCCAATTAAAAAAAAAAACCTAATAAATATTTTTCTCTTTAAAACACCATGTTTATCGTATTGCACAACAATATTTTCATTATTTTGAATTAATAAATAATAACTCTCCGACGTCCCTCTCCGCGTTAAGAGGAACGGCTGCGCGCCCTGATTCATACAAAACTAAATTTTGGATTTAAGTACAAAGTATCTACCTAAACTGAAAGATATGTTATTGAACTAATGGAATAGCAAATATCTAGTACGGAATATAAGTATTTTATTTATTTATTTTAAAAATCATGGGAACTTTGAAAATTATTTGCGCGTTTATAGTTTTTTTTTTTTTAATTTTCGTTTTTTGCTATGTAAATACGATTACATAAAATAATATATAAAACACCTTAAAAAAAATCTTTTTTGGTCGATATTTTAAATTATGTATGGCAAATTTGTGTTCCAAAGTAAATAGGTTTTATTAAATTAAAATTTAAGTGAATCATAATGCTGATTTTAACACTTTTCTATTTTTTTTTTAAATTCTATGTTTCATTATATTTTCATAGCAAACAGGGTAAAATTAAAAAAAAATCGTTATTAACACCCAAATATTTGCTAAAGTTGCCTCGCAAATTGATTTCTTCAATGGCATTTATTCTGTAAGTTCAAAAAAAAGGAAAATACTTCTTATCCGTACTAGATATTTGTTATACCTTTTGGTGAGTATTTTGGCCTTAAATCTAATATTTAGTTTTGTATGAAACAGGCCGCGCAGCCGTTCCTCTTAATGCTATTGACTCGGGATAATGTTCGCCATTTTGTGTTGTACTATGAGCTTCTAAAAAACCTATGAGCTTCTGGGAGCGGGTATAGTGTAATATGAATAGTGTAAATAATCATAATCTCATTATTTAGGATAGCTGTAAGTCAAATACTCATTCTCCACCGTCTCCTCTCCTTTTCCATCTTTTTTTAACTTACAATTATTTCGTAGCACCTACACATATTAGATAGGTAGATTGCGTGATTCTCCCTGCACTTTCACTGTTTCTTTAAAAACCACTGCTTCTTACGATAGCTGTACAGCACCTTTTGAATTTCTCAATCACAAACATGAAGATATTGTTAAATATAGGTACATCAATATATAGGCGATGTATTTTTGGCGACGGGAATTAAACCCGCATCCTCAAACTCAAAGATCTGTACCACAACGGAAGTCGTCTATCTACATTTTTTACAAAGCGCTGTAATGTACTACGTTTTAAATTGCAAATAGCGGAAACAGTAGACTGATGAGTTTAACACGAATTAAAAACCAAATGTTGCTTCACACTGTGTTACAGAAGTAAAGGCGTGGGAACTCCAGTAATGGGTCACTCCAAGACCCGAAACAACTGTTGCACAGCCGGCAAACCACTCCACCAGGCGCACCCGTCTGAGTGATCCAAGATCCAAGCTAACCTCGTGTTGTCTTTCTGGTTTTTTGAAGCACGGCTGAACATGATACTCAGAGCCCAGCAATCTCAGCTAAATTGCAAGATACTAGGAATAATAATGAATAATGATACATTATTAAATAAATTACTCCCTCTATCAACAATGAAATCGCTGACTGCAGTAAATCGATCTGTGGCGACTCCCATAGGACATTGGCAAGCAAACTAGAAGGATTAGTGGCATGTACGTAGCAACTATCCGGGTGACCCCAATCCAGTGGAAATAAAATATTTGAATGAAATTTTGTAGGTACTCTCACAAAAATGTATAAGTATAAGAAAAAGCTAATGAGTTGATTTTGACAGATGTATCATTGCCGGAAAAATACAGTTCAGGTGGAAAACCGATAGGGAAATGGTGGAATCAGAAATGTTAGAGTTTCGTTGAAGACTAAAGTGATGTGCTCTAGAAACAGTTGAGAATTAACTCAAAGAATAATGAAACGTAACTATATGCATCTACCGCAAACAAGTATATAATAATTCGATAGATGCGTAATTATTTTGTGGCGTCATTAGTACTATAATTAATATTAATTACTTTGTTTATAATATATAAATATCTATATGTTTCAGAAGCGAAGCTTCCCTCTTCACGATAAAAAGTATATTAAAAAAAACATGTCATTATTTATTTATTTACACAAAGTACTTATTTTGAATTAAATAGGCATTTGACCGGTCAGTGGATGAGTTGGCACCGCGTCTGGGTTCCACCCAGGCATCGTGAGTTCAATCGCTCGGCTGGCTAAGTCCTCCATCCCGACACAAGCAACATATTCCGCTTACTGTGATAGTAATAGGAGATTTTCAAATATTGTCATGTTATTCATAACCTGAGAATGTTTGTCCTTTGTAAAAAAAATATTATAATAATAATATGTTCAAGATATTACAAAATATATCTTTCAATTCATTAAGTGGAAACATGCATGTACGAGTATACGAGTATTTCTTGCGCAAATACGACACAGAAGGTTTTTAGTGGTTTATTTATTCGCCCTTTTTGGTGATTATCCTTTGGAACGCCGAGGGGCCGCGATCTAAAACTTCTCTCTATTTTCGCAATAACTTGCTTGATTTATGTAAATGATGTTTTTGTAAATTGTACCGTCGTACCAAATAATGTGTTATATATTTTTAAAAATGTGTTAATACCTATCAAAAGTAGTTCCCCCAGAACAGCTCCTTCTATTCAGAGAAATTATTTTTTGACATTGCCGATTGGGCGCCGGCGTTCAACGGAAACAAATTGCGTATCTGATGGGTAATTTCGGCGCATTAATAGTTAATTAACTAATGATCTCTGCTTTATTTTTTACATAAACGAGACGTAGAACGTTCGCCTGTGGCGCAGTGATCATCTATGTCGAATACGTATATATATTACATTAGTATGTAAAATATGATTTATCATTTCCATTGACCAATACTGATACTAATGTTCACATTCGTTGCAAATGGGGTGGGGCCCGGTTAACAGGTTCGCCCGGGGCTAAACATTTTAAATTGGTTGCTGGTATGTTGTTATCTGACCAGAATGTATTATGATGAAGTGTTTATATTTATTTTTATGCAATAGAGGATAGAAGTACTGGAGGTTTACTAAGAATTAATAATAAAATAACCTTGCCACTAGATAAGCAACTTCTCACACGATCCACTTTTAAGATTTCGAAATAAGGTCGATTTATGAAGTACACAGGCACAGTCGTGATGAGGAAAGTGAAATGAAAAGACGGTTAATCATCTCGAAAATATTAAGTGAATAAATTATAGCACAAATTTTAAAGGTCGACAATTGCATAGGTCGTTTTTTCAAACATGTTACAATTACGAAACATGAAGAAGGAAAAATTGGTACGGAAATCAGTATTGCACCGCTGTAAACAAAATAAATCGTTTTATTGCGTTACTAGAAATAATTGACTGCTATTTAGCGGGGCAATAAATTAATTATTTTTATGATACCCAAATATTTGGCCCTTGCCACTAAAAATAATGTTTGAGTTCCAAAATATGTGCAGTGGCACGCACAGAGTTTGTAATCAGGTTTGGCGGTAGGAAAATTGTTTTTTTTTATCCCAGACTACACCTATCGTGCAAGTTGTCGCTAATGTCTAAGCTGTTGACTGTTGTGGCCAATATTGGTTGGGACTGCCTAAGTCACATCAAATATCTAAACAATGGCTGTATTTATGCACATTCCAAGTCGATTAGTGGATGCAAAAAAGTTTCCAGCATTTTTCCGATAAATAAACACAAGCAATATTTTGAAAAAAAGCCAATATGTATTATAATTATTTTGTAAGCGAAGTTGTTCTAATTAATAGACATATACCGTATATATAACACATTCATTGACGTACATTTGATATTTGACGTTTCTCTTTCGTTAAAAACAAGACAAAACGTAACTTATAATAAGTCAAATAAGTTAGGTTTTCGTCAGTTTTATTTAAAACATACAAAAACATGTTTTTACATTCGAAAACGGAAATAAATCTTTGTAATTCAATATTTAATTCGCGTAAAATGGATCGCAAACTAATAATGACATTTGACATTTAGGCGCCATCTGTTCACCCTGTTGACACTTTTTTATAACTAGTCTTCTGTTGAGCGGAACATAATCCACAAAAATCGATATCGTAAATTTGATCGAGAACATCGTTGGGAAGAGCGGATTTGTGCATTTGAACAGTGTTGAGGCAAAATTTCGGCTCAACAGTTGCTCAGTGCGGTTGGGAAGAACGGCCATTAGTTTCTACCTTTGACACGTTATAGTGGTGCGGGCGACGAGGTGCACGCGGCGCTGCGTTTCGCGCGTATTTTTGAAAGTGAATATTGATTTCTTGAAAAATTTTATACATTTTAATATTATTTATATTTTCATGCTAGAAAAGTAGGCTAGGCAGTGCTTATGTGCCTGTATGGACGACACGCCTTTGAGTATTTGTTATCGATTACCTATCGCAAATTTTTATTTGGCACATCTGAATTCAAGATACTGTAAGAACATGTAGTGTGATCATTAAATATGATTGCCACTAGAAAACACATTATTTTCGGTGCCTGGCGTGAATTTTTAAAATTTTAGTTGAGACTTATATACAATTTTCATGGGTCATCAAATGCATTTTAACTTATTGTGTTCTGGAGTGCATTTATGATTTTAAGTACCTGATTACAAGCAAATTAGTGACTAAATATGTATTTAGCTGGATTAATCAACCAAATTCCTAGTTTTCTATACTGATTAAATATTTATTATATTATATACACCCTATATGGGCTTTTGCATATTTTGTTAATTTCAATAGTTAAACAGGTGCAAAACCCATCACAGCAGGTACATAGATAAAATAGATAGCCTTCATGAAATACAACAACTAAATATTCAATTTGTCACACGAATACATTCAGGAATAACATAGTCTAAGTACCAATCCAACTAATTAGCTACAGAGGTGAATATACAAAACACACATCACATTCACTGATTTTTATACTCTAGACATATCTTAATAATTGTTGAGGATGTATGCAATAATCGTCTATTTGTATTTGTATTCCGAGCAGTTGAACATATCTACTATGTCTGAAAAAGTATTACCTTCTGCGTGAAGTACAAGAGAATTTTTGAATGACTCAGTCTTGAAATTATTGTTTCAATTAAATAAAATTTTAGATCTAGTATTTCTAGTTGGAATATTAAATTAAATTAAGCTGACTATATCAGGGCTGTCTGTAAAACCATTAACAATTTTGAAAATAAAAGTTTGGTCAGAAACAAGTCATCTTTCTATCTGAGAGTTTAAGTAATTTTAGTTCTTTCATTAATTAATCGTAATTTGTAGTTTCAATAGGGAATCAGAGGTTATAGTTAACATATCTTAGAAATTTATGTCCAACTTTTTCAATGGAATCGGAGTGGATTTTATAATGAGGGCACGACACAGAAGAATTAGTTTTAGTTTTTTAATATTCCTGAAGTCTTCTGGCATTTCGAAGAATGAAGCCGAGCATTATCCCAATGTTGTTATTTTTGGAGCTGGTACGTAATTACAACACCAAACATCATTATTAACGTCGTCGAAAAGCGGCAAAACATTCACCATTATGGCAACATTAGTAAAAACAACCATAGCATTTCAATTTAATTGCGATTATCATGTCTTCCGAGAAACATTTTTATCGCATTGTAAAACACAGCAAGAAAACTCCTCAGACTCTCCTCTTAAAATTTATAGCGCCGGATCCCATATTTGGAGGGCTTTAATTGGCAAATTACACCGACAGAAGCTGCCATTAATATCGCCTGGCTTGGATATAATGATGTCCATGGGAGCTGTCAATTCGGCATTTTTAAATCTAGTAATAAGCAACGCATACGTCACGTACTGATGAAAGTTCGCCGGATCAGCAAAACACCATTTGATCATTATTATATACTAGCTGATGTGTACCCGGCCTTTCTTGGGATTACTTATTTTTTTGGAATAAAGTTATGAAGTTCTGAATTCTTGCTTGTCGTTTGGATGCCATAATTGTTTTGACAGCGGAAGTAATGCCTTGCGACCACTATTACTATCTCTAAACCTTAGAGTAACAATATTAGGTATATTATTACTCTAAGCTCTAAACAAAGAAAAAAATTAGAAAATTTTATTTCATTCCAAACATATATTCCAAATAAATATATCTAAATAATAAAGTTCTTACGTAGGTACCTACCTATGTTCCATTTTGAAAATGTTCTACCGAAACAAAACTTCTTTTGAATATGTGATTTGTGGCTAATCAGAATGGTATATATCTATGGGCTAACCTCAATACAACATGGCGGGTTCAATGTTTTTCACACTAATTTTAAAACGATATAGCAACAGTTTCACATATTGGATTTCATTCAAACTACTCCCTAAACCTTCCCGGCACTAATAAGAATAAAATGTGCTATTTACATCGTAGTTTGGACGGGATAAACTACTCGTATATGTTAAATATATTGTCAAAGCTAATGAAGCTCATGTGCTATTATATACCGGTAAACGGAAACGAACTGTAATTATTTTCCGTGATGGCTAATTTATTGACTGTCTTAAAAGTGAGTCAATCATTCTGACTGATTGTTAAACCACGAGTGTAATTGCCGGTAATTCGGTGTGTCTAAATGCCGCTTTCAGTTTCCAGCGTTCACTAGTTTCACCGCACTGTTTTTACCAGCTAATGGTTGGAAGATTAATAAATTATTATCACGTAACTTCTCCGGGTCTATTATTCTTCGCCTACGTAAGAGGGATCCATGAAAACCAATAAAACCATCCATAAAATCGGGAACATTCCAGTTTGTTTCATTAGATAATAAATTGATAATAAGCGAGTGTAATAAATGACTAATTAAAAGTTTTTACCGTGAAGAGTAAAGAAAACAACCACTCAGTCTGATTGGCCTCATCTGATTAATTTATAGCATTACGGATTAAATGTTTCATTGCACAAATTCCAGATATTTTTTGTAAAGTGAAAAACGATTTGTAGCGGATTTCACAGATTTATGACGACAAATTGTTTCACAAACTTTTTAATTTATTAGGTTATTTTGTTATTGTATAATATTAATTTTGACGACCTTCATGGTCGAGGGGTAAGGCTCTCGACTACGAATCCGATTGTCGCAGGTTCAAATCCCGGCGTGCGCAAGTAGATTTTATATATATATATATATATATTTTTTTTTTATATGAATACCTCACAAGAGTCCCAACTGCTCCCAACCGTCTGGAGCCAGTGAGACTATGGCATTCCCAATTGGGGAATGTTGTGAGGCTGAAGGTATTGTGGGGAGGGGAAGGAGAAGGGGAAGAGGAAGGTTGAGAATACCTGGCTATTCAGATCTGGTCACCAAACACGGCTAAAAGCCATTTCAAGCAACGTTTCAATTCTGAATGGTGGTCTTTCACCAGGGCGATACTGAGAGTATCTTCCACTTTGATATATAATTGATTCGTGCCGTTTCACAATTAATTCATTTAAAAATAATATATAGTATATTTGTGCACGTTCCAGAGTGGAAGATACTCTCAGTATCGCCCTGGTGAAAGACCACCATTCAGAATTGAAACGTTGCTTGAAATGGCTTTTAGCCGTGTTTGGTGACCGATCTGAATAGCCAGGTATTTTCCCACCTTCCTCTTCCCCTTCTCCTTCCCCCCAATACCTTCAACCTCACAACATTCCCCAATTGGGGATTCCATAGTCTCACTGGCTCCAGACAATTGGGAGCAGTTGGGACTCTTGTGTGGTATTCATATATAAAAAAAAATATAATGGGAACTTGTACCCGCTAAGCCACTGCAAGTAGATTGTCAGCAGGATTTTATTTCAACACTATTATATAACGCATCAATAAATAACAATCATCATACAAATGTACCGCAAAATTAGAACAATATACAAGTAGGTGCATGCATGTTGTGATCAATGTACACAAGTTGGAAAAAATATGAAAACAGCATGACTGTTTTGTTGTAGATATACTAGAGTCCAGTTTTATAAAATCGATTTAAATAATATTATAAAAATATCAATATTACAAAAATTTCAAAATGTTAGCAAGTATTAAATAAATTGAGAAATTATAAAATAAAATAATAAAAAAAAAATTAAAAAAAACAGTAATACAGTTTTGTTACAGTGAGGACAGAGGAATCCGGAGGAGAAAATGACATTCACCATTATTACTTGTATGCTAAATAACGATTTTTAGACGAGGGTTATGTTAGCCTATTGAAATAAACAGTAAGGATACTTCCACAAAATACCATATTTAGGCCGCTCTCTGACGGTCCGGTAAGGAATCGACATAAACCGACTGCAGCAAAAAATCAGGAAATGTTTTGCGATTCTCTGACGGGTCGGCAGGGATTTATCCGCCAGTAAACTTCACTTCATAAATCCATTCTTTGGTCTTCGGTCCAATATAAATTCAGAATACAATCATTATAAAAGTAATCTTGTTCTAATGTAAATAAAGGATTTTTTTTTTAAGCTTCACGTTATGAATATTTTATTACAATTATGGGAATGGGAAAAATATGCTAAAAACTATGTCGGAGATGCTGCAGGAGTTACTCCGTTCGGAGGACTGTTTTTGGTCTTTTATATTTAAAGATATAATTTGCATCATAGGTTGATATCGAATTTATCGTTTGGTTTTCATGACCGGGTAATCCGGCATAAAATGGTTCAGAAAGTGATTTAATTAGTTACTTTATCAAATAAATGTTTGTGTCCTTGTGTAGAGTATTAACCCTGATCCACGAAGGAGCATTCAATATTAGTCGAATGACCTTGTTTTGCAGGGTTTTTCATAAAACCAAGCGCATCACTTCCGTGGCAATAGAATTGCTGTTCATAATAAATATAATAATTAATATTGATAAGTCTCATTAGCTAAGTAGTTAGAGCATCGTCCCGGGAGGACAGAGGTCCTGGGTTCGATTTCCAGATATGACTAAAACCTTTTTATTTTCTGTGGCTTTTTATGTTTCATATTTCATTTGAGTTTCGTTAATACTATCTTCTTCAATGAATTAAATATTCATTCACTTCATTATTCTATATCAATTTAACTAGACAGGTATACCACGTACCTGAACGCCCGTTATCAAACGATTTAAATTGTCTCATGGTCATTGTCGCCACCAAGAGTCGTGTTTGCAAGAATGACACGCGTTGTTGATTATTCCTTTGTGCTTGCGGTAAACAACACTATACCAGTCTATATAAACAAGGCTTTACAAATATATGGATTAGACCGACTAGATTTATTGTTTACATGCTTTGGACGGGTCCAATTGTGAAAAGATAATTGCAAAGAAATACCACCTTATTATTATGCAGTGGGTATGCTTTGACTTGACAAGAAAGTGGCATGTTCTTAGTTTTGACAGCATCAGCAGACAGGGGGTTTTAATGAAAGGCCTTGACGAGGGATAGACACACAGACAGACAGCCTCTAATAATGGGTGGTAACCAAATATTTTTAATCATAATAATAATAATAAATGGTCAATTTTTCGTGCCGTTTAGTAAATAAAATTACCCCAGGGCGCTTTACATCTTGTTAAAGTTTTTAACCCCTTTTAAATAGATTTGTATTTAGACTTTTCTTAAAGGTTTCGAAATTGCTTTCTGAACTCAAACCAAATGGAAGGTTATTCCAAGAATGTGGGCCCGGTACATTGAAAGCTCTGTTCCAAAATTTAGCAGCATTTGTACGAGAGGGTTCAACCAGTGCGTTCGACCCATCAGACTTGGCCGACCTGAGCACGAGTAGTCTCTGAATAAAATAGTTCCTCATGCATAGATCAGTTAAGTATGACGGTGCTAGCCTGTTCTGTGCCTTATATACCGTATGCTTTGAAATCTTTATCTTTTATTTGTCTTAATTTTTCTATGGGTGTATAAAAAAAAAAAAAAAATACTTCATTATATGATTTATTGCAAGAAGTATTTATAATATACACAACACATATTAAGATAATCCCAGCATCTTGTCTAATGCTTTTTATGCGGAAAAATTCAGTGAATATAGTATAAAAACCATCATTAATTACACTAAAAAAATCTAAAGATTGCTCCACAAAATCACTATTCGAAGAATTACAAGATCCAAACTTTAGTGACAACAAAATCAACACTTTAATAAAAAAATAAAAAGAAACATATCAATTCATCACAGAAAATCGCACCAGATTTAAATTCATATTCTCATCATTTAAAATCGGTATTTAGCGCATTTGGACAATACCATTACACACATCAAGGAATAAAACTTTTCAATAACTTATCTGAATACTCGTATTTAAAAAGGGTACTAATGGACTCTCAAATGCAATTAAAACACACTTCATAATAACTTTAAAAAGATCCGATAATCAAACAAACTAATAACTAATAACAATACATACGAGTACACACACACTAATAAGATTGTACCGTTATGTTATTACAATGAATTTCCAGCGCCACAATTTACTTACATACATTATATTATAACCTCCTGATTTAAAATGTTTCTATCTGCTTCTCTCTTATTTTCATTGTGTAAACAACTAACTCTGTAACTTTATCATGTAAACATTTTCATGTATTCCAATATGTACACATCGCTTCTCTACACAAGCATTGCTTAAAAGAGAATAATGTTGTAATTGAATTATTTATGTGTTCATTTTTAATAAAAACACTTTAATTTTTTTTTTATTATAAAAACATAACACTAGGAGTATATCAGAAGAAAATACTAAAATACAGTTAAAATTTTGAATCTATCATTATTTTTACAAGTAAAGAAGAAGCTAGACACATTTAGAGATAACTAGTTTAGAGATAAAATACAAAGAAGATGTAAAGAAATGAAGGAAAATATATCTTATGTTGAGCTGAGATGAAAAATATTAACCTGTTGGTTCTAACAACGTCTTAGGACATACTAATAACCCCTCATATGATATATTTAACTTCGGATGAACTTAGAAATAAACAATCTTCGAGAAATCACCTAAAAACTCTTTGCTTACGAGTAGGTACTCGCACATGTTAAAATTCACGATGAACGTTTTGAGTAGAAGTAAACAATGCCGAGGCATTTTGTAATTATTATTATAACCAGCGGCCTGTTCTCACGGCGGCCTGCAAATGCTATTATTCAAATAATAAAATAATTATTACACATCCGAGTTAAGCGGAGTTCATTCTTTGGGCCCGTCGTGCTTCGATTGCCTGAATCTATGAATCAAGATGTAATGGCCTTTCATTACAATACCTGCATGGGCTCATGATTCAACACGTTTCTCATAAATGTATCTAAAGTAATCAGTAGGCCTATTTTGGTTCCTTTTAAGGAAATTTTCTTATCCCTTTCCTTAGGCTTAGAGACTTCTTGCTTGACTGTGGTTCCGGTTCTCTCGGATGACAGCTGTCATGAATGACATTCATTATAAATATCAATATTTGCGTTTTTTTAAACAAGAGAAAATGTACGTTATGTATCGGTTGTTACAAAAATGTTATTACAACCGTGTTATGTATATTTTGTTATAAAACAATATACAACGGCAGGTAGCGGCATAGATATGCCTTGGCGGCAAATGTCACGTTTATTAGTAGTGATAGAATGAAAGGGTCATTATTATAGTGTGGTAGGTACCTTTTTATAAAACGTAATTTTCCGTAAAAAGGCGTATTTATGCTATTTAAAAATAAAAAAAAATTAAAATGCAATATAATATTATGTTATTGTCATAGTATAATATTATTAAATGATAGTAATATTAAATGATACTAATATTAAATGACAGTAATATTAAATGAAAATTTCAAATAAATTCAACTATAGACAGAATGAGAAAATTAATTTTCGTATTCTTTAGATTCAGAAATACTGTATGACAGAAATTATTAAAAGATATTTCCTTTGAATTAGCCCATTCAGTGTTACAATACGGGATCGTTAGGTGGGGGGAAGGGGGGGGGTAAATATTCGAAATGCCCGGTTACCATAAATGGTTACCACATACGAGTATACATTTTTCTGTTTACTTGTTATTATTGTGTGTTTTGATGTACTAATGTAAGAATGTTCCAATAATATACCACGACCTATATTGGATAAATCTTCACATTTTCCAAGGAAAGGGATAGATGAAGCGCTCATTGAGGGGAATATTTTTATATTATCTTCTAATGACCATTAGTTTAAAGGACCAAAATGTTATACAATGTTACAAACGAAAATTACTTTTGGGGACCATGTTGGTTCATGACATCATTCGGTAAGTATTTGGTTATCCTTATCCTTTTAAATCTTTAATCTATCCCTTATCACAATCAACCAAAATGATCGTTTTTATTGTCGTCGTTATTTACAGTGCACAGCAGATTTACATGTGAAACCCCAAGATTTTCGTGTGGGTAATTTTCGTTTGTAACATTGTATAACAGATGTAATTATTAAAACCTTAAGTATTTTTAGGTATCACCGCGATTTACCATTTCAAAAACGTAAAGCTCAAGAAAATGCTATTTTTAAAACACCCAACGTAACACGTTATTCTCCAGTCGTGCTACAAGAGCTTGCGATGATTTGCAGTTTGAAATGAAGTACTACCATAACAACAATGAAGAGTCTTATTGTATAGCATCGTCTATGCACGTATAGCACGTAACTAGGTACAGCGTAAGAACGACGTAGGAATACGTGTACGGTGTACATTATACAATGATGTTAAGCCACAGGCACAACACTGCGAAGGGTCTTGGCCAAGAAGGTCTGACGAAAGGTTACGCAAGTGAGAGCGGGCAGGCCCGTGGATGTATTATGGAAGGCATGCCGCGGAGGTCAGACTCGGTCTCACCCGAGTAACCACTCCCAGACCTCAGAGGAGTACCGGAGAAAAACATAAAAAATAGTACTGTTGGTCTTGCACGCATCTGAATATCACCCTTGGCTATTAAAATTAAGCCTCCGCATTCCGAATTTCTATGTACAAATTACAATATTTCCTTGAAAACTTTTTATGCACTTAAAATGCATGTTATTTTTTAGATAATCTCTATTCAGATATCTAGTTGAATTGAGAAATTATATGAAATTCCTTCGAAAAGTAAAACTCGCTAAGTATACTCCGAAAAATATAAAAAAAAATTTAACACGGGTGGTTCGGTTATTTAACATGTTATTTATGAAAAAATTCACAACGTTTCTTTAAATGCTACTTAAGTCAGTAGTCTGGAGATTTTTGATGCATTCTAAATATTTGATGTTTTATTAAATATTTTTTAAACGATCGTTATGCCCAAGTATTTAAATAAGCGCGCTACTTCTCTCTTCCGTACTAACATATCTCCTTTTCAAACAATGTTCAGTTTCGGCTCGGAGGGTTTTGCTGGGTCTCAATTAAATGATAAATGTGAATAACAATAAGGTGTTATTGGGCAGGTATAGGACAATAAGAGAGATCAGACGTACACTCGAATGAGGTCACCGAAGTAAACAATTTTGAAATCTGTCGGTCGATTTATGTATTTCCGTTTTATTTATGCGAAAATACATAAACCCTTGACCCTTGAAACGGGCGGTCCGTTTGATAGAATCGCCTCTCTTAACAAACGGATTCTATTTTTTGGAACACAGACCAGGTGGGAATGCTGCCCTTGTTCTACCTGAATATTAATGGAATATGCTTTGAGAAACTAGCGTCTTTGATCCCTTGCACCGGCACCGGAGCATAGTCGGGAAACACTCCAAATGCGCGCCCCATATTTGTACACGGTTAACATTTTTTCCAAATGAGAACAGGTCGTTTCCACGACACGTTATTTTGTTCAACAGCTCGGCACAGCATCCCCAAAGATCATATAGGCCCTTAGGAAAATTATTTACCTCAGAGCCTACTGTGTGGAGTTACTGTAAAAAAATACAAAATAATGCACTTAGTTTTTTACTTTATTTAAATAAAAACGCGTAAATATTGAAGGATAATTGACACCACCATGTTCAATTTTTATAATTTGACTTTAGACAATATTTCCATACATAGTGCCAACTGTAAATATTAAATATACTAAATAGGTTCTAGATTCTTAGTTTGGGACTTTTCTTCCTTAAAATACCCAACCTAAGAACCCACATATTAAATGTACAGATTAAGTTCTTAGTTTGGATTTTTTCTTTCTTAAAAAACCGATTTTGAGGTCTGTAGGACTCATCGCAAGGCGCCTCCGGTCGTCCCTATCCGGTGCTACTTCAGGGTTCTTCGTCCATTGCAAATCTCATCTCTCCTCGTGATCATAAATATATAAAATAAAATAACTAGATGGTGTTTTATATTCCTTCCCCTCCGCCTCTGGACTTCATCAGCCAGAACGCCAAAGATAATAGTTAGCCGGTCACAGGTAATACTGCCCACACACCTGCGCGGATATTATGTATTATTTACTTACAGCGTGTTATTTCCAGTACAAATTCATTATTTATTTTGTAATGCGTACGTGATTGAATGCTGCCAAACAAAACACGTAAGTTATGATTAGCTTCTAATTTATTAACAGGGAGATAACCCAAAACAAAATAAGAAAATTTATAGAAGATCGTGAAAAAAATTACAAACAAACGATCACTTTTTATGAACCTCCAATGATACCTAGAAAAATACTAGCTTTGGTATTAGGACTGAGTAATATAGATGAAACAATGTCAAATGTTTAATAAAAATCAAAGCTCATGATGGAAATTACGTTTCCATCTGAAAATTATCTTAAAAATCTAGACAGTAAAAGCGGCGCAAATCGTCTACATGATCGTCTACTTATACCAGAAATTTATTACCTCTTAATACAGGTAAAATAAGGTTTTATAAATGACAAAATTGCTACATTCATGTAACTTTGGTCATATAATTCATCTGAATGGTAGAAATAAAGATCTGCAGAGTCCGCCTAAATATAAAG
This sequence comes from Halesus radiatus, assembly GCA_022606495.2. Lineage (NCBI taxonomy): Eukaryota > Metazoa > Arthropoda > Insecta > Trichoptera > Limnephilidae > Halesus > Halesus radiatus. Next base: position 41,862 of record JAHDVE020009275.1, read on the forward strand.
TAGTGAAACATCTCTCTAGGGGGGAATTTTTTGAAAAATTCATGTTTCACAACTAGGTCGAGTGAGGTATCGTTTACTATGGTTTTATTAGTGCTGAATCGAATCGATACCACTCCCAAATTGATGGAATCGATTTTTGGTGAGAAATGACAGGTTTTTAGTAAAAAAAACACGAAAATAACAAAATTATCTAATCGAAATAACCTAATCTAGTAATTTAAACATCCTACCTTGCATAAAATGAGTTGGTTATAATTTTTCATATGTTGTATATATGACTAAGGTCTTATGATAAATCCCATTTTCAACCTCGTCAGAACTCTTTCTTCAGGAATAGGAACTTCCCAAAAATTGGGCGAAATTTTTTGCCTTTTTACGTTTTGGTCGATTTTGACCACGAGGAACTAATTTATCAAAAAATGCCCCCTCCCCTCGCACTAGAGGGGTATTACTCTACTTCAATTTGGGTGGATTCTGCATATATTCATTTGAATGACTGGATGAATGGATGAAGATGAATGGATGACCAAAGTTTCATGAATGTAGCAATTTTGTCATTGATTTTATGCATTTTTGCTCTGTTTTACCTGTACTATCTAGGTAATAGTGAAAACGGTCGGCGATAAATATGTATCAAAGTTTGATTAATACAAAACGATTATTTTATTTATAATGTTAAACCGCAAATTAGCTTTCAACGAAAAAAAACATTATATTTATACAAGCACCATAAAATTTATTGCGTAGTTGGTCCACCAAGGAATCGGCTAATTGGCAGGTATGGAAATTTGAGAAAACAAGATTCAATTTGATAAGATGAAAGATTAGAAGTCTCGTCAATCTAAGTCAATATAATATTACAAATTTAGGCATCACATTACATGTCGATATCCGCCTCCTTGTGGGTAGACTTATCAAAAGAGTATGTATTCAATTATATCGATTAATAATCGATACATAAATTTTATTATAACTTCAGATAGATTAACTGACCACTAATAATAATTTGTGTGGAGCATAGAACTCTTCAGTGGCGTGCATGTATTTGATACAGTATACACAAAAATGCTAGTTTACTAAATAAAAGTACAACGCATCTTTTCACTGACGTCGGAATGAATAGACTTGCCTTAACGTAACATTTCGACAGCTGGAGGCAAAGGTCACGTGACACTCATTTTGGCGCCAGCCTAGTTTACCGTCGTCCACGTTTGTTTCGCGTGATTTTGATTGTGGTAAGAAAATTACAAAAAATACAAAAAAGGGTCAAACTAAATTCTCTAACAAAAATTGAGTTTTGGTAAACAAGCCGGCACGCCTAGCTCGCCTCCCTTATTTTGTTTTCTTTGCCTTGCGTGTTAGGGTATATATATATGTATTATTTGCTCTGTGCGTCTATACTTTCAAATCAGACTTTTTTCACATTCTAAATAATTAATAGAAACGTATTTTTTTCTTTTTCTGTAAAATGTTTTGATTTAATAGTTGTTGCCATGGAAAATATTGGACTTTTAAGAAAATTTGAACTACAGCATTGTGCACATGCACGATCATGATTTTCCGCTACCATCAAAGTGTATACCATGGCCAACAAGCCATGAAGTATAGTAGTATAGAATAACTAAATTGCAAGGAAATCACCCAAAGAAGTACCTACCCGAATGAAGCACTTAGTGAGGAATAATCTCCGATTAGATACTCCGAGCGAGACTAACAAGTTGAAGTAGGTGCCTAACATAGCATAAAACCAGACAGGACTCAATCCTCACTTCCTTTACGCCTTTTAAGCCTCGTTTTAAGTTAATTGGTTTAAATTCATTTTGTTAGTGCGTTTTTATTTTTTAGTAGCTGATGTGAATTTGTGAATTCTTGCTTGTCGTTTGGGTTCCATAATTGATTTTACAGCGAAAGTAATGCCTTGTGACGACTATTACTATCTCTAAACAGGGAAATATTCATTTGAAAATTTCATTTCATTCTACACATTTATTTTGAAAAACATATCTAAATAAAAAAAGTTCTTAAGTAGTACTTGTGTTTTCTATTTTTTAAATATTATATCTAAACAAAATTTCTTCTTTTTAATATGTAATCTGTGGCTTACCAGAGTGGCATATCTATGGGCAAACCTCAATATAACATGGCGGGTTCAGTGTTTTTCATACTAATTTTAAAACGTTATAGCAGCAGTTTTACATATTGAATTTCATTCAAACTATTCTCTAAATCTTCCCGGAACTAATAAAAACAAACTGCTATTTTCAGCGAAACAGGTCAAGTAATTTTCGAGAAAATCGAGGACAGACAGAGAGACAAACAATCGTTTTTATTAATAAAGATTGTATAATATTATTTTCATACAATGGTAATTTGCACCCGCTAAGCTACTGCAGGTAGCTTGTCAGCAGGAGTTTAGTTCAATATTGTGATCAAAGAACATAAAATGAAAAAAAAGTGTTGTTATAGTGACAATAGACTCCGATTACATAATAGCAATTTAATAATGTTATAAAATTATAAGCAAGTCACCAAACGGTCACCACCCAAAAATACACACTTTGCACGTTTCCAACTCAATTGATTGATCGGTTAATTCTATACGGGTAAAAACTGTATTATTTTTAATTTAATATGAAATACGTACTGGAAATCTAGATAAAGCGTTCACAATTGCTTTCACTGGTTTTCAAACTACACCTATTGGGATCTATTTCATATAATTTAAAGAATACAGTTTGAGGAGTATTAGTTTATCATATTCATAAATACCCGTATGGAATTTACAGATAAATCATTTGTGGTATTGCTTGAGTTAGCAACCAGCAAAGTGATCTTCAGGGCCATTTTTTAGTGCTGTCCCTTAACGCCATATCACATCACGTAATACGTTGGTAGGCAACATCACAGCTTGTGGAGGCAAACGTGGGAAGCTAGGCTGTTTCGCGCCTGCAACCAGCACTATGTAGATTATGGTTTAGATATAAATAGACCACCTTCACGTAATTAATCAATGTTTCTATTGTAAACTATTAAATTATTAGTTATTTATTAGTTCATAGAATTTAAAAGCTCTTTCCATCTAAAGAAGAATCTTAGTTAGAACATTAGTCACCTATTGTGAGATTTAAAAAAAAAGTGGTTACCCACAGGTCTTGACTGCCCGAAGCTAGCGGGTCTTTTTGTTTGAGTTGTAGTATGCTGTGATGCTGAAGGAAGTTGTGAGTGGAAGGAGACGGGAAGAAGAAGGCGAGGAAGGACCTAGTTATTCAGATTTGTTCACTTACCTCGGTTAAAGCAATTTAAAAAAATGTTTTGTTTCTCAATGGTGACACCTCACCAGGGAGATAATGGAGGTGATGGTGCGATAGAAATAAAATAAATGTATGGCCGTAAAGAGCTATTCCTCTATTCTCTAGTCAAAAGGTTTCCACCTCACTTATTGGATGATTTTATAATTCTGCACGGCACAGCATGCCTTTGAAGAACACAGCATGTCGTGCCGTAGATCGTTTTTTTTATAATTTACGTCGTGGTCGTGAACGGCATTTGCGCAGTGTTTGAATTTTAGAAAATAATCCTTGTAACTACATACCACACTCTCAAAATAGCCGCCACGGCTTTACCGGGAGCTAGGTGTCCTACGCCAATGGCACAGAATGCCGTTGACGTACACGACATTCCGTTGCCGCAGACCGTAAATTAAACGCGTCTTCATACAAATCCATACATTTGGCTTCCGTGTTATGCCGTCATGCCGTGCCGTGAAATAATAAATCTAGAGCGATCAACAAACATACTTTTTTGAAGAATATGACTGCATCGCAAATATGAATAAGTACAATTCAATACAAAATTTTACCGTATCTTGAGAACAAGGTACACTGCTTTATTATAACAGATATAAGGCAGATATATTATATATAAGGACTCCCCACAAATCACAAGCGCCGGTGACACGCTTGACAAGTCAGTGACAACACAGCCTTTGTTATTGTAATTCTTATGACTGACAATGAAGCATTGTGTTCTTGATACCATTACGAGTATTACGAGTCACAACTCATGCGAAAAGTTTTGAAAATATGCTCGTTTTCTCCGTAAGTTTAAGTACAGTAGAATCATTCTCAAACTCGATGAATAAGTTGTTGGTAAACAAAAGCATTTATTCACAAAGAAAATACGTAATTTTTTTTTTATATAAGTCTGTTAATATATTACATATTTGGTGGATATTATGGTTTAAAATTGTATGCCTAAACCTAGTGTCCGTCTCCATATATAAAGAAAAAGCAGATTATACAAAACACAAGATTTTGTCAAAAAAAAAGGAATGGTCATTTCAAAAATTACAAATAAATACGGCCAACGAACATTCCTTATCTTGTACCTACAATATTTAACATGATGCTAATGCATATAAAAAAACTAATATAAATGCACGATTAAACTCAAAGAAATGCTAAAAAGGTGGTTAATAGGTCTAGAATGTTTATATTGATACTGTCTACTATGTATTCCGATTATATATATTAGTATCCATTAATTTTACGTAATATCATTATTGTGGTTACAACATTATAGTATTTTAGTGTAATTGTTGTAATGTTTAACTTATTTTAATTGAATTGTGTTTAATCGGTAGAACTCCATTTCATTTTTTTAAACAATTTTTTTTGTAAATCAAATTTAATAATGTTATTATTAAGTTCTGCAAGAGTGTTACATAAGAATTCATTTAATTAAAATATCATTCACATCATTCAAAACAATTGAGAAAATACTTCATGTGATTAAAACAGCTTTCAACTCTAAGTACCTCACAGATTGGATTTTTTTAAATTATATCATTCATTTTCAAAGTGAATCGGTTTTGCCGGTAATAAATTATTAACATAATTTATTATATTAACATATTATTATAATAAATTATTAACATATTATTATAACACATTCCAAATTAAAATTGGGTGGGAGTAAAAAAAAGTATAAGTAAGTCGTCGCAATAATAATAAAAAATAATAAAAAATAAAAACAAACTAAAATATTTGCAGATATTTATAATATTATTAAAATTGATTTAATTATAATTTTATTTTTAAAAAAAGATTAATTTTTGTATTAAAAATTTGTCTTGGTATTATTTGTCCATGAGATATTTTTATACTTGATGCATTATTATCCAACATACTTATACTCCTCCGATACTATTTAATCATTTTTGATATTTTTTAAGTATGGCTATCTTGTATTGTAATTCCTTTATTTGAGTATTATCACCCAACCTATTTATATTCCTCTTTTGAATACTATTTAATCGAATATAATATTTTATTAAGTATGCCTATGTTATATTTTGCTGTAATTATTTTATGTGAGTATTATTGTCTATGTATTTCAAGTATAATTATTCATCTACCTCTATTATCTGAATATTCTATTATAATTTATCGTTATATATTTGTTAAATTATCCTGCTGACAAATTGATCTGGCAATTCAGCGTTTTTTTTTTAAATTATACTGAAGAATTAAATAAAAAGAGGAGATTCTTGCTTGTGCAGTAGTATACTGTATCGTGACTGCAAACTGTTTCGAACCACATTGAACCACTATCGATGTGCACTATGGAAGAAAGAATCTTCTATGTGTGCACAAATTTATTCAAACGTGAACAATGGCTTGATTATTTTTAAATTGTCAATATAAATTCGAATGTTATTCTTTGTTTAACCATTTTAGGTTAATTTAACATATGATTGCACTTTTATGCGTGAACGCAACTAAATAATAGACATCTTATCTTATATAATGCATATCATTGCACCTTTCTACGCCTTTCTAACGTCAAACTTATTAACAACATCGCCTGCCTTAATTCTTCCTTCTTTTCTCACGAAATTCTCAGTAGATCGCACTAACTTCGTGTCGAGAGATTCATGCCTCGTTAAAACATTAATAGAGTAATCATAAAAATATACATAAAAGAGTTAACAACGATAGTATTATTTTAACAAGTTTACAATCAACCATCTGCGTCAAGATTTTCGCGATATTATTCAATCCATCCATAAAGTCCAAGATTTACAACCTTGGGTGGATCGAGGACTTCCCGGCGTTGACATCTACAAACTAAACATAAAGCGAACACGATTTTTTTACTATAGGCAGTTCCTATCCTCATCCATAATTGAACCATTTTAGCCTCATCATCATTATTTTAATATTACAGAGAAATAAAATAACAGAGGAATGAAACATCAAAGCAACCTAACATGCCCATCGGAGTTAAATAATACTCTATTAATAACAGAGTAGGCCATCATTAATTGTAAGTAGAAAACGAAAAAGGATTATCACTAATAACCGACTGGCTTCCTATTAAATTACATAATGTTTTTCCTCGAGGGGCATCGACCCAAAAATTACAAGATTCAATTAGAGTGTTATCGATATTATATAATTTCATATGGAAAACAGCTGGGCGGAACGGGATTCAAAAATAAATTGAAGGGAGCAAGATAAGAGGAATGGTCTCAAAGCGCGGTGACCATTGTTTGTATTCATTAAATAGCTATAAAATAATTAAAAGTAAAACAACGTGGGATGGACAAATACCTGCATTGCACCCAAAGAGATAAAGAAACGGATGCATGGGGAAGCAACGGAAAGCAACCGATATAGATAATTATTGTATAGGAAAAAGCAAACAACAACAAAAAATACGTTTGACAGGACACACCTCTTAGAAGGCGGACAACCTACAGACAAATTTTGTCATACAGCGTACTCCAATGGGATCCAAGGAGGAGATACGAGTAGATGAGATAATAAAGAAATTAGATCAGACGGAAAAAAACGTGGCAGCGTAAAACATGGAACCGATGAGAGTGGATCTCTCTGTAGCTACCTGCTTCTACCTTCTGAACTGGCAACTGAGATATACTATTTCGACAGTCGTTAAACACCTGAAGCACGGCGACACTAGTGACATCTACATTTCATATGTAGTCGGCGACTTTCCCTAATAGCATATTTGTATATAAACGCCCATGGGGCTTTTACATTACAATAGAGTATATGCCATTAACTAACAGTGTGAACATAAGTATAAAAAAAAGGGTGTAGAAGAAATAAAAATAACCGTGGAAGAGAGGGAAAACATATATAAAAATAAATGAGCTAAGTGATGAAAGGACACGAAGAGTGAAAAGACTGATTAAACTGACATACCTACCCACAAATAACATTAGTTAAAAAAAGGTTAGTTGATAGGTAAAGATATATAAAGTAAATTATTGATTATTTGGATTATTACAGTAACAGAAATAAAGAAAATGAAGTATTGAAAAAGAGAGAAAATATTTCGAAGCCCCAACTAAAATTAGTTTTTAGAATAGACGAAGTATGTTGTAACTTCAATTGAAACACTACTAGGTCTAGAGAGTAGGGACTGATAATATTAAAACTTATATTCTCTAGTAGTAGCATATCGTTACCTAAGTATAATATAATTCATAAGAAAGTAATTATTACATAGGTTTTAGGTACAAGCAAAAGCATTATTTTAATGTTATTCGTTGAAAAAACGAGTAACATCCGTAGAATGCAGGTAAGAGCAATAATATTATTTTTGTATTAACAAAAATCTCAATATATAAAAATGAATGTTTGTCTGTCTGTTATCGATTTTCTCGACAATTACTCTACCGCTTTCGCTGAAAAGAGCATAGTTTGTTCTTATTGGTGCCGGGAAGGTTTAGAGAGTAAAACTGTTGCTATAACGTTTTAAAATTAGTACGAAAAACATTGAATCCGCCATATTTTATTTAGGTTAGCCCATAGATATACCACTCTGGTTAGCCAGAGATTACATATTTAAAAGAAGGTTTGCTTGGGTAGAATATTTCCAAAATTGAAAACACAAGTAGGTACTTACTTAAATTTTATTTTATTTAAGTATATTATGAAAATATTAATTTTTGGAATGAAATAAAATTTTGAAAAAATGTTCTTTTGTTTATAGATAGTAGATCGCTGTAAAATCAATCATGGCACCCAAACGACAAGCAAGAATTTAAAACTTCATTCCAAAAAAATAAATAATACACATCAGCTAGTATTAAATATAAATACAATCAACTTATAGAAATCCATCAACACATAATTCCCAAATACGATGATTCCTAAACATCCATTGGTTCTACGCGTACAAACCTTCCATCTGAAACATGGTCATCCATGGTTTTTTAATTAAATTTGCTAGTGACATTTCCAATTTGATGGTCACCTTACTCATTGGAACCCAGCGCGGCCACCCATACCACAAAACTAAACGAAATGAAACAAAGAGAAAAAAGTTTTTTAAAAAAAGAACGAAAGAAAACAAAAACCTAAAGATACCCGCGGTCCCACACACACGCAGCTAAAAGAAATTACTTGAAATAAGGTTCCTACTCCTACCCAGACAGCAAGAAAATCACCCAGTTGGAACTGATTGTCGTTACACCGCATAAAAAGGTACGTAGAAATCATTGAATCGGGAATTGTTAGGAAAAAAGAGGGACTTATTTTTTTACACGGGTTACTGCTGGTTTTAATATGTTTCCTGTTAGGATTAGTAATAAAAACGAAACGAAAGTAACCGGTGCACCATGCTGTCAGAATGTTAAGGTCAGTTCGTAAGGGATATTGGATAACATGGAGTCCGACATTGGACTCTCAAACGTGGAAATAAATGTCTTCCAGTTCCAGGGAATAATGGAAATTTGCATATTATATTCAAAGGCCCCTCGATTTACGAACTCTTTTGTGGAGACAAACATTTATTCAATTTGTTTTTTTTTATAACTTATTGAAGTTTGTAAACCTCATTGTAATATTTAATCATTGAAGAAGATAATATTAACACATCCCAAATGAACCACGAAACCGAAAAAACAAACATTTCAGTCGCCAATAATATGGGATTTATAAAATTGGAGGATAATATTAACAAATCTTGAACATGAAGTATGATATCGGTGTAAACGGCCTAAATTGTACTGGTCTCATTAGCTAAGTTGGTTAAGCGGTTACCCCGGATAGGTAGAGGTCCTGGGTTCGAGTCCCAGATGCGACTGAAATCTTTTTAATTTCTGTTGTTTTTCGGTTTCGTGGTTCATTTGGGATGTGTTAATATTATCTTCTTCAATGATTAAAACAAACATTTATATCCCGAATGGTGAATTTATTCCGAACTCGTAATATACGCGTAATTGGAGACATAAAAAAATATTTTTATCATAAAAATTTCAATATTTATGTCTGGTATGGAATATTATAATACTAGCTGATGTGTACCCGGCCTTGCTCGGGGATTTTTTTGTTTAACTTGTGAATTCTTGCTTGTCGTTTGGGTGCCATAATTGAGTTGACAGCGAACGTAATGCCCTCTAATAATTATCTCTAAGTAATGAAACAAAGAAACATTCATTTGAAAATTTTATTTCTTTCCAAACATTTATTTTTGTCAAAATACAAATCTAAATAATAAAGTTCTTATGTAGGTACCTACTCGTGTTTTCCATTATGAAAATATTCTACAAAAACCTTCTTCTTTTGAATATGCAATCTGTGGCTAACCTGAGTGTTATATCTATGGGCTAACCTAAATAAAACATAGCGGGTTCAATGTTTTTTACACTAATTTTAAAACATTATAGCAACAGTTTTACATATTGGATTTCATTCAAACTACTCTCTGAAACTTCCCGGCACTACTAAGAACAAACTGCTATTTTCAGCGAAACCGGTAGAATGATTTTCCTGAAAATCGAGGACAGACAGACAACTATTCTTTTTTATATATAGATATAATATTATCTAAAATACACATAATATTATGTGTGAAAATAATTAATTTGCATTTTAAACAGTTTTAACCAGATAAAATGATAATTTGATTAAAGAACTAGGAAAATAGTTAGTGAGACGAAATTCTAAAATTCGAAATTGAGGACCCTTTTTGAATGTACGTATAAAGCCGCTTTTCCTGCAAATGTTTTTTTTTTTCACACAAAAACACGAAACATTGGTGGTTTACCGTACACATATGTATGTGCAAAAGATTATTCTAGAACTCATCTTTGCTTCTACACAATTTTTTTTTGTTTTTAACCAAAACAACACATTTTAGCAAGAGACAGAATGTGTATGAAAACAAATGTTTTTGTGTCATTTTTTGTGTAATGTTTCAAAAAAACATTCGCAGAAAACGCGCTTTTATACGATTAAAAATAATAATAATAATTTTGTTTGAAAAGTTTTATTCAGTATGTACTTTTGTTAGTTGAATTTATAATTTCACCACCGGTTTCGACACATCCGTGTCATTCACTAGCGTTCTTAAAACTAACTTAAATTAAACAAGTACAGAAGCAATTAGTCACCATCAGGTGAGGGTAGTGGGAGTGATGATTTCGAGCCTGGAGAGGGGGGAGAGGGGGGGAGGAGTCAAAATCACTAGGAAACATGTTTAACAAAGGTGATTTACAGGGTGCTATTATTTTGTTTAATAAATTAATTTTAGATATTTTTTTTTTGTTTATTTCAAAATTTTCTAAGACGCACAATTTAAAATATGTATATTTGAATGTTGAAAATTAGTTTTTTTTCTTTATTGAAGCTATGGCCTGTCTCTAATAAATGATCAGCAAACTCGGAATAGTTATTATTTCGTTAATGGATTTCATGTTCCCTGATTCTAGTGTTAAAATTTGTAGTAATCATACCTACGTATTGTGCATCACATTCTTTACATTCTAAAGTGTATATTCCGTTTTTTTACCCATTTATTAGAAACATCCTTGTTGTTACTTAAGTAAATTTAGTGTCGAAACCGGTAGCGAAATAAAAAATTCAAGTAACAAAAGTGCAGAGTGAAATTCAAACAAAATGTCTAGAAATTGTTACAAAGGTAATGCCATACATAATGAAATACAAAAAAAAAATTATATTGATATAGTTTCCATTCCTGTGCGTTGTGTGTGTATGTAATGCGGAGTATTACAGCATGACTGGAAGATTCTATGGCATACAGATGTAACTATCGTAGAAATGCTACCATTCTTTGTGAATAGAGCCTTAAAGGCTGCTTTAAATTGTTGCTCCTTTTCTTCTGACCAGTGACAGATTCTATTAAGAACATATTATATATTATCCACATAAATATATGTAATAGAAGTGCAATGTATCCAACCGAACCCCTTCAAGCTGCCACGTGAATAAAATAAAAATGTATTTATTTTGTCTAAATGTGAAGATATGTGCATACTAGTTAAAACTACAAAATTTAAAAAAATTATGTACGTCTCGTCGATTTTGTCATTTATTTGAGATTATCTAAATAAATTTAAAAAATAAAAAATAACTAAAAAACAGTTCACAACTACTAGTAGAACCCTTTAATTAATTTGGATTGTATTTAACAATTATGGGACCCTTAATAACCTTTCAGAATGTTTTAACTAAAAAAAAATATTTTTTACTCTCTCAATATTGTTTGCTAATGAATATTAGAGACCAGACCGGAAAATAATATTCATGTTGACTTCTTACAAATGAGATTATTTTTCTCAAAGCGATATGTATTTTTACTAACTTTATGTATTTGTTTATGGTTGAGGAAGATATTTGTAAAATCTACTAACACCTTACGCCGTCTGTAAAAGAATAAATCCATTAAACGTTTCAATTCTCAGTATTGGGCGTTCACCATAGCAATACAGAGAGCTTGTTTAACTCTGGGTATGATTGAAACGGTCTATTAATGTTAATTACATATATTAAATAATATTAACATTTCGTTAATTAGCATTTTATCCAAAAACCGACTTATACGAGGAGTGATTGCGTATCGCTAGTTATATAATATAAATTAACATTTAAAATGTGAAGGGTACAGAGTACAGAGAACGAAAGAGGAATATCAAAATACTTTTCTGTTCAGAAAGCTAAAATCCTTTCTTTAACGCGCGTTACATTGTATTTCCATTGGTCAGGGTTACGCACGTTAAAAGTTTTAGGGGAATATCAGCCAAATTGCACATTACACGGAAATTAAATCATAATGCGTTATCACATATTAAGTTAACACATAAAAACCATTTTCACTTAGCCTCAAAATAAAATGTGCCACAACGAAGCTTCAACCTACATACATTGGGGCACACTGAGTGCCTTTACAAACGACCAGTGGCGGCTTTCTCTAAAGTGCGTTTGTGTAGTAAACTCCCATAAAAAAACATACAAACTTGTATCATAATTTTACCACACTTAAACAGCGCGTTATTCAAATTCCGTGCTAAAAAATCCATCCATCCGTGAAGGTAATACTGCCCGAGAGCGAGTCCGAAATGAATTCCATTTGTGGGTTTTGAATTCAGCGACTATGGGACTTTCTGTTGTAAGAAAGTGTTCATACATCGTAGCGCTTCAGCAGTAAACCTCGGGCACTTACGAGGTGATCGTGTGCGCTGCGACGACAGTTTCTTGCGTTAATTTAGATTTTCGTATTTAAAACTAGTTTTTGTAATCTACGACATTATATTATTAATTATTCATTTTATATTACATTATTTGTGCTCTTTGGAAAAAGATCTTAACTGGATTAAAAACCCTAACAAAGGAAAGGAAAAAGGGCAAACATTTGGTTATAAACAATTTACTAAAGTTACTTTTTGTACTTAATGAATAAAATATATTTAATGTTTTATTAACTATTTAATGTTTTATAACCTTTCCAGTTGTCAAAAACAAACCACTGATCCAAAATGGCTGATAATGCTAACATATGATAAACATATGTGTACCAACATAACAAAAAAAAAATCGATAATCGAATGTACACAGCCCGCGAAAATTCAAAATTCACCTTTTCTTTTGAACACACCTCGTATACATAATCTCTTAATTATTTTACTTTTTTCTAGATATATTATATTACCATATTATGTCAATACTACCTTTTTTCCTTATATTTTTTTGTATAATGGCACTTAATATGATCTAAACTTGTCAATTTGACTGTCCTAAAACGGGATTTCTTCCTAGTTGGGCAGTCAAAGTTTTCTGAAATGTTTTTGTTAAATAATGTGTGTTTCAAATGAACAATAATAATAATTATTATTATTACTAGCCACAGACCTTTAAATGAATCGCTGAATTGTTTCTTGTTTCTAGGTGGCTAATCTCTGGTGCAGTGTATGATGAAATTCCTTTAGATCTAGGGAAAATATATATAATATGAAAAAAACGAACATAGATGAGGGATTTTTTATCTCACTTCTATAATCTCAGATTGAACTCCCAATGAGAAAGGCCACGAACCGCCACTGCAAACGACTATCAGCAATCCACCAGTCATGCTAAAGCACTTTTTATACCCAGTCTGAATTACTCATCATCACAGAGTAATATTATGCACATGGTAATAATGACGATAATGTACATTTGAAATTAAAGTAGAGCGTGTACGGTAAACTGGTGAAATAATTAAATCAACACTCATGGAAGGTGTAAGTAGATGGCAGTACTGTTAACATACTTTCATGGTAAAATTACGCGAATCATTATTATCACAAGTCGATTCAAAGCCGAGATGAAGGTGGGACAGACAGACGGGTCAAGTCAAAAAGCTATCATTCATTAATTTGCCTAGCTATTCTGGCATGATGTAAAATCATTATAAATTGAATGAAAGCAAAATTATGATGAATGTCCGGAGTGAACCACCCACTGGAATGGAACAGTTGTTGTAGCTATGACTCATAAAGGTATACAAATGGAATAAACATCAACGTTCAAAATATGGGCCACGTAAATGAGGCCAATTGGCTACATTGAGATAACACGGGCTTCAGTCGATTACAAGCGTTCACCGGGAATAGATCTCCAAAGATTACTGCAAAATGCCTACATGACTGTACGAATCGCTCTGGAAAAAATAGAAAAGACAGTGGTGTAACCTTTCATCGGTTTTACCATAATCAATATAGTGTAAATTGGCTTTTTTGTTGCCAAAAAAAAACTCAAAGAGCATCTCAAGTCAATACGCGCCGACAGTAAGAAATGCTTCGGCCGGCGGTGCGTTCTGTTCGTTCGCGGTCGGAAGAATTCGGACTATATCGACAGCCCCTTCACCCCCTTCGTATTTCACGCTCGGGAACAACTTATTAGACTGCTTTTGTAGGAGCGTTAACTCTATTTATACACCTCTATGTTATTACTTCATTTTTAATTTAGAACAGGCAGCCTGCGGATTACAAAAAACCCAGCTGAAATAAAGATGTCCCAAATAAGTTAGTTTCGATTCTCTCTCTTCTTCGTATGGTGGAGGAGAGTTGGTGGAGGTCATAGTGGGATGCTGAGGTTATTCAGACAGTCGACGACATCGGGACTCACTTGGTTCAGAACAGATGTGCCATAGGGAAACTGGTGAAGGGAACATTCTTATACGGTGTGTTCTGTTGTTTGAATATGTCCACATTCACACAGTTTGGAATCCTTTAGGCCCCCCTTTATATATCATTTTATTTAAGGAGAAAATACAGATACATACAGTAATATTAAAACAATATACACTATCTGGATAACTCGCCTGTATCATAGCTATTTCTCACTGATTAATATAATACAGGTAAATAAACCTTTAAAATAATATTCAGACAAGTTAAGGAATTTAAGATAATGTTGAAAAGTGCACTGTCTAAATAAAGTAACAGAAGGTAAATAAACTTAACAAATAATATTTACAAGAATGCGAAGGGAAAAAAAATAATGATTAAATTAAAAATAGTTTTACACAAAGAAATAATAAAAAAAGTACACAATGTGTAAACACTGTTCGTTGAAGTTTGTTTGTTTAATATATTTTATATGAAAACATATACGCACAACGGCTGTGACTGCACCGGATGCGGTTTAATGAGTTCTACGTCTTAAGAAAGAGAGAGAACCCTGGAAATTTAATAATAGGGTCTACAACAAGGTGCTTGTTTTACACGTCCAAGGTCTGCCACTGAGTTTATCACGACTCTTCAGGGGAGTATCGCGATAGAAGCAGATTTTCGCCTTCAGTACAAAAAGATTTCCTGGACGTCAGGCGGCTGGCGGGAGAGTTGCAAGGTCAGTTTAAAGATTATAGATCGCCTATATATCCAATCTCTTATAAAAGTGAGAAAAATCTTGGAAATATTCATTTATTTCAAATTGGAGCGTTAAACAACTGTTGTACTACATAAATAATATTTTGTTCAATTGGTGTTTTACGCAAAGTGCTACGAGTACCTAGTTGACTAATACTCAAGTTGAATAGATAAATGTCACCAAACGAGGGGACGAGGATTGAGAGATATCCCCGTCACGTCTAGGCCAACTTCGTGACGTGAGTCCTTTGCCATTTTGGTCCAGGTAACAAAAAATACAAATATTTAAAAGAAATGAATTCAAGAAATGTTTTTTTTTTTTTAAACATATTATATATTTATTTAATATGAAAGGTATAAATATAACAATAATTGCATGTCACAGTTAAAAGCACAAGAATATAGCACAAATAATTAAAAAAATTAACTTCTTCCAACGATTGGTATTCACTTTGTGGCGTCATTATTAATAAATGAATTTAAAAAATATACTTTTTATTCACCACTTTATCAATATACACAGATATCTACATGTTTCGAAAGCCATGCTTTCAAGAAGCGATCAGGAATGTATGGTATTCTATATATTATTGATGATGAAAGCATCGCTTTCTAAACATGTACGTATCTGTGTATATTAATAAAGTGGTGAATACAAACTATATTTTTTAATTCATTTATTTAACATTAAATATTAAATGTGGCATTTAGGTCATACAATGACATTAGAGAAACTATAAATAATAAAAATTCATAAAGGATATAAAAGTAAAAGATATGCGTACACATAAAACATATAGTAAACTTAAGTTATATTAATATTGATTAAAAAGGAATGATTATCCTTCTTGTACTTTCCTTCCATGCAGTTAAATAGATCCACCACATCTTCGTATCTATTACGAACTCCATGTAATCTAGGTACAAGCGAGTGTTTGTAATGCTCAGTCCTGGTGTTGTTACATTTAAACAGGATTTTGGAACGAGTAATTCTCGTAGGTAAATGAAATTGAATGAGGTTAATTGAATCAGGGGTGTCTATACTTCCATTTAAAATTTTGAACATAAAAAATATCAAGTCGGAAATAATTCTTCGATCTCAGAGATTTAGTAAATTTAGTTATTTCATCAAGTAATTTTAGTTAATTCTTTCAATGGGAATACCGAGTTTATAATTAATGTGTGATTTGCCATTTTAGTTAAGATTTATTTTCGAAATTCAAAGTTTTAGAATGAGGACACTCTAATATTTTCCAATTCAAAACCAAAAGTAAGACTGATTTATTTAAAGACCGAAAGGAGTCGTCAAACTGTCCGTTCGACATTTTAAACCAATTAATGCCAAACGACAAACAGAATACCTCCTGAGTACCAAAACTCTTTGTCCGTGATATACACAGCACACCGACACGGTTATAGTTTTATTTAGAGTACATCTAATGTTTACTTGCTGCATAAAACATGTTTTATAAAATTGAAAATAATTTCTGCATAATGGCGACCGTTGTGGGAACTCGTCTCCCAGGAATAAGGTCAGGCGATAAATGGCATTTTGCTAATGCATCGACGGAAGAATAATATAAGTTGAAGGTTGGCAGTTGTCACTGAAGCAGGAGGCTAATGATGATGTCGATCACTAGCTCTAACGATCATTCAACTCTCCAAGAGACACAGCTTCATCTGTTGGATTTTAGTAATTTCTTCACGGTCAGTTAGTGGCTCACCAAGTCATGAGTGCGAGCGTAGTTTAGCCTTTAATGTGAGTAATGGGAGCCTTGGGTACCCTGACATTTTATACCAGACAAAAAATGAGGACGCTGCGATCGTTCAACGTTTCATATGACTATACAAAGATGGCTCATAGGAAAATCAAAGTAAGTTTAAAAAAGCACAATGGTCCAAGTACATGTTTTTTACTTACACCAAACGGTATCTAAAAATTAGTGGTACTTTCCGAAAGGTGATAGTTCTTCATCACATTTTAAGACAATTTTATGTTAATGCGATGCAATGGGAGGTAATGCAAAATCATTTGTTTTTGGTTTGAAAATTGGATGGCCTAGAAATATCATAGATGATTTAATTAAATACTGCAAGTAGAACACACCCTGGCCTTTCGTTCAACAGGGCATTTTTTTGGTGAGACTTTTTATAAGCCTACAAAAAAATAAAGTATCGGATCTAAAAAAAAATTAAATTAATTTAAATTCCTACTTACGAACCCTTTTCCCGATATTGTCGTATTGTTAATTTTTTTAGAATATGACCGAAAAACATTTAGATAATTAATTAAGCCTGAGCTTTACACAATAAAATAAAGCACATATTTTGGTGATGTTTTTTTTGCCTAAATCCAAATATGCGGCCGATCTTAAGTGGGAATTTTAATCTTTTCGCCACCCGCTTAAGGATTGCGTTATTTCGTTCGAATTTTAGGAAGGGGATTGACTTAAAAGTTTTTTTACGCTTTGCGAGGAAGACAACCACACGGAAAAGGCAATGTTTGGTATTTTTGAAAAGCAAGAATCGAAATAACCATGATATAGATGTTAGATAAATAAATAAATAAAAATAATAAAAAATAAAATTAAATTCACAGATCAAAACGAATTTTGATGTTTTGCATTATTTCTTTAAAACGAACTGTCAAATTAGAATGTGAACATTTTATAATGTGAGGAATAAAATTTCAAAGACATAGTTAGCAACTTGGTGTTGCCATAATACTGATAAAATGTAGTTTTACTTTATGCCTACATTTTATTGCCAAGCTACAATTTTAGCGTTTGTTTTCAAGTCGTCAAGCCGATTCTGGTGAAATAATTTTACAACTTACAAATATTATACTATACTAACGAGTAGGAATTGTCTTTTGTGGATATTGTACAAGAATTAGAAAAACACGCTAAAAAACATGGTTTTTGCCACAATAAGGAACTTTAGTGCAATTTAAAAAAAAAAATTATGAATAATCTCATTCAAACTTAAATACCAGTATATTTAGTTTTCGTGGTTAAAATTATTTTCAAATTTTCAATTTTTCAAAACCTACCAAATCGCTCCAAAAGGCCGGTCGGTTTTGATCAGTTTTGAGGTTGGAATGTTAAATGTCAAAATAAGGATGAGCTTTACCGTACATAATTTTATATTCTATTCATGGTAAACCATAACAAAAAATTAGTAATAAAATTATGTACCTTTTTATAAATTTTAACTAAAATAATAATAATAGAATTGATCATTAATATTATCATGATATCCGAATTGATAATTGGTTTGCTCGTGAATACTCGAATTTATTTCACTAATGATATTGAACACCAATTATAGAGCTTAAAACTAAAAAAAAACATGTATTTAAAATACAAAACAAAATAGAAAAATAAAAAATATTGGGCTAATCCAAAAACAGAATGCTCACGTGACGTCAGATGTTCCAAATACAATGATACCAACATAACAAGGTATTTCGATGAGACGATTTTTCAATCACTTTTAAATAACGTTTTATAAATTCTACGTATAACTATATATGTATATTAAAAGTTATATACATATTCAGAACCGGCGTTTGCTGATCCATATGAATATATATATATACATATTTAAAGCCATTATATTTTTCACTGGAGTTCCCTATTAGAATTTGAACGTCGTAATCTCGTACGTCTAATCTAACCACTGTA
This sequence comes from Halesus radiatus, assembly GCA_022606495.2. Lineage (NCBI taxonomy): Eukaryota > Metazoa > Arthropoda > Insecta > Trichoptera > Limnephilidae > Halesus > Halesus radiatus. Next base: position 60,729 of record JAHDVE020009275.1, read on the forward strand.
CTTTTAGAATAGTAAATTTTAATATTTTTTGTCCTCTAGGAGACAAAGATTTATAAAGTAGAGGTTTTTTATCAGAAATTTGTTGGCATTACATGATCTTAATTTTTAGAAATTGTTTTCTTACCGACTACTGCTGTGCTTTTGAGCTTTCGGAAGTATTGACGCACCTGCTTTATTCTCTCGACTACCCGAGCCACACATTCAACGAACCAAAACGAAGTGCATTTAAAAGTACCTTACAGCCTTACCTCACCCCATCTTCGTAAGCAATAGCGTGTAGGAATGCATCATGGTAGTAAGTATTAAGTAGTTCATGAACACCTAAATTCTTCAACAAAGGTTTTGAGGCAATAGCACGATGTAGAATTACTAACTATAAATAATAATAAATTTTTTTTTTATTATATATTTATTTCTTGCTAAAGCAATCCCGATGAGTTTCAAAACTCATTTTAGGACGGGAGGAATTTACAATACATAAGTAGGAGATAGTACTACAATTTTACATTGACAGCAAAATATCAAAAATAGAAGTTTCACATACAGACAGAAATAATTTTATAAGGCCAAGTTAAATAGAACAACACACAAGAGAAAACATATAAGGGAACAACAAAATATACAAATATGGATTTACTGATTTTCATTTTTAAAAATCCTTAAAAAGTATTCCTTTATACCATCATTTTGGGATTTTTTATTTTTCTGGATGGTTTTGTACATATCTGGAAGCGAATTATAAAGTGTGTAGGCAATGTAGTTTAAAGATTTTATTCCATATTTTGTAGTGTGTTTTGAGGAATGCGGATTTTATTGTTATTTCGAGTATTGTGGTTGTGGATGTCTTGATTGTAAAGTGGCTTTTAGTGTGAGTTGATTGTTGAGTAATTTGTAGGATGGTGCTGGTGATTTCATACTTAGGAAGGATCGTGATTGGAAGGATACCGGAAACTGAGTAGATGTCCCTGACATGAGTGTCCCATGGAAGTCCAAAAACATTTCTGAGGGCTCGGTTTTGAACCACCTGCAGATCAGCAATCAATTTCTTCGAGGCAAAGCCCCAGATACAGCAGAGATAGGAAATGTGTGAATGTACCATGGCGTAATATACTGCAGTTAGTAACGGAATGGGTAGTAATCCTTGAAGTCTATATAGCACACCAGTTATGGGGGTAATTTTCTCCTTTACATGATTTATGTGGAGGTCCCACGAGAGTTGAGAATCTACTATAAGGCCCAAATATTTTGTTGTCGTTTTCTTTTCGAGGCAGTTGGACACAAATTAATGAAACAGTTTGTCTTAAACTACTTAGGTACGTACCAGTGGCGTGCATTTCTCGGCGACCAAAGGTGGGCTCTGTGTGGTTTTTTGACGGATTTTTCTATTCGAGCTGTCACAATATTTCAAAACTTTACAAAACGTTTCAATTATACGACAATACATCAGTGTTTCCTCCCTCCTACAACATGGGTATTTTCAAGATCCAGATTCACTCCTTCTTATCCTCTAAAAGATCCTCCACACAGCATCCCCAAAGATGATATATACCTTGAGGGTAATTATTTCCCTCATGGCCTCCTGTGTAAAATAACACACTACGTAATTGAAACCCCATAGCTTATTAGGTACCTACTAGTAGGGAACACTCATATAATATAATCAATTGATGAAACGATAGACAAAGGTGATTTTTTGTTTGTTTTTGTTTTGTTTTGTTATACTTTTTTTATTTAATTTTTTTTGTTTTTGTTTTTTTTATAAAATTTTACACAAAAAAATTCCAATCAACTACTTTTTAGTAGTTTGACTAACGAGTGCTTGACATTCAAAACCTTATAATCAATTAAATTTTCAGTTAAGGTCCAAATAAAAAAATAAATAAAAATATAAAGTTAAATAATACATTCCTAAATGTTGATTTGAGATAGTAGGTAGGAAATAATTTTATTCGGTGAAAGCTTTGTTAATTAAATTCTTCCTCCACAGATGGCGGCACCTCAAAAAAGCATTTTTATGTTTGCTTTTAACCTAGCGGCAATGTTGGAAACTTAAAAACTAACAAACTATGAAAAGGGTTAAGCCTTTAGTGAGGGGATAACATTATCTCCCTAATTTAAAAACAAACATTTTGTAAATGTGCAAAAATTATTAGCATTGCAATCTCACTATTTCAAATCTTTTATTGCATGCAGTATGGGGATGTAGCACTTTGCGTTGTCCCAAAAAAAAACTAGATTTGTATTGCCATAAAGTGGCAACTTAAAATATAAATCAGTAAAACAAAAACAATTTATTCAAGTAAAACGATTATGTTATTTTTCGTTTTTTTTTCTTCTTTTATTTTCCTACTTGTGAATGATGTGTAATTATTTTGTGGCTGCATAATTAATAAGAAGAACTTTGTTTACACCACTGTTTTTAATATATAAATATCTACATGTTTCAGAAGTAAAGCTTCCCACACCAGGATAAACTCAAATATTTAATATATAATAGTGTTGTTTATTCTGATGAGGGAAGCTTTGTTTCTGAAACGTGTAGATATGGTGTAAACAAAGCTCTTCTAATTAATTATATTTATTTTTATTTTCATGATGCGTTTTTCTTAGGGTAGGGGCCGCTTTTCCGGTTTTTTGAATCTGGGGATCAGTTTAAAAAAAATCTTTTCTTAAGTTCCTCGGTCGGGACAAAAGCTACGATAACAACAAACTTTGAAAAGGGCTACCAAAGTAGTGCTAGATAGCGACATCTGATTGAAACAATGGGTCACCAACCGGAATAAAGGGGTAAATATAATGATAGCGTGATGCCACGACTACACGATCGTCCAACCTCCCAACTCGAACGTCTGGGCGATTGTGTAGAGGGGTAGTTCGTACACATTGGGCCAACGTTGGCTCGAGTTCGGCGAGTTCACCCGAGATCGCCTCGATGGCGAACTAGTTAGCCCAACCTCCAAAATAGTTGGCCGAACTCGCACAAACCAGCCTCCACACATTGGCCGTTTAGTACGAGTTCGGCAGGCGATCTCTACGGACGTGTTGCGTGAAGAATAAAACATGACTGAACTATGTTTATAATGACGAAAAAATACTCAAATATGCATATAATGCTAATAATAATGATAATTGGATAATTTTTATAGCGCCGTTTTTCATTAAAAATCGAAAAATAGCGAAATGCATGTAATCCGATGTATAATCCGGGATAGTTGATATATTTTTTTGCGCTCCAATCTGACTCGGGCTGTGCGTAAAAATAAAATACAGAGCTAAAACAGGCGCAACAGCTATCCGTTATAATGATTTCCGGTATTATGAGTACCTAATGAGAAAAGAATTGTGTAAATAATATTATAAACTTCGGTAGACTTTCTATGAATATCGGTAGATCGATAGATTTTAGCTAAAATGGCATCTTTAGTTCGGAGTTCATAGTTGGAACGTTGGCCGATCGTGTAATTGCCCGATTTATAGTCACTTTACGATCGGCTAACGTAGATTGGTCGATTGTGTGGTCGTAGCATTATAATTTAATTTTTAATAATTTGAAGTGTTAGCATGACATGTGGTATGGATGTATTTATGAAACATAGTAGTTAAAATTGCGTGTTTAACTATTGTTATTATAAAGCCTTGATTTCACTCTTTGTTATTTTCAAATTCTCCTCTGACGCATCATGGCTATATATCATCATTATATCACCAGTCTTTCTTAATTCGAAAACCAGTTTAGAGTTCAGATACATCCATTATTATTCTCGATGCTTTTTGCGATGTTTTCATTTCGACACTTTAGAAATGTTACAAAATTTGCGGAATGCTAATTGTGACATTGGGCATGGTTTATCGGCAGCTTATTATGTTAATATGAATGAATGGGTGACACTTACAACTGAAGAGGAGCGTTGACCTTCCTGGTCTTGGTTATGCGTATCTTCGGATTCATCAAAGTCAGATTGAGCGGATTTCTTGAGAGCGCTGGAACAATGAAAATCAATCATTAATACATTGGTTTGGCAAAATGCAGGATGATGTATTATGATCAGATCATGCTTCACAAGATTAAAGGTAGACCAAAAGTTACATGTACAAATGGTTGCAAATGGAGATGGGTACGAACTTCGACTACCAGTCGGACGGCTCTAGTTAGATGGTACCTATAGTTATACGTAGTTACTACATCAATGATTGATTTAATTAAACCCGCCTTAGTAACTATTACGCCAATTCCTGACATTACATTGCGCATGTCCCTTGTTTCATACATCCTTGTTTCCTTTTTCTTCATATGTAATCCACCTATGTTGAACTAGGGAAACTTATACGGTCTTAGCAAGTATACTCGTGGGAGATCCCATGCACTATTTTATGCTTCAAAACAAAACTGATCCCGTGATGTTTTATGCTTTTCCTATCAACCTTTCACTTCTTGCATGTTTGATACAGATTATCATCTTTAGTGTTGTTTAAATCATTAATATATAAATGTTTACTTGATTATACTATTTGTTATTCTTTATACTTGTCTATGTATATTTTTTTAACATTTCACATTTATTGTAATGTATTTTAATCCCTAATATCTTAATATTTCTGTACATCATAAATATACAAGATATTATAACATGTTATACTTTTATCATTCTTTGAGTTAAAGTTTCTAAACGGGTACATAATTGTATTACTCATTTTTAGTTATGGTTTACTGTGAATCTATATATAAAATGAATGTTTGTTTGACAGTCTGTCTGTCCTCGATTTTCTCGAAAATTACTTGACCGGTTTTACTGAAAATAGCACAGTTTGTTCTTATTAGTGCCGGAAAGGTATAGAGAGTAATTTTAATGAAATCCAATATGTAAAACTGTTGCTATAACATTTCTAAGTTAGTATGGAAAACATTGAACTCGCCATATTGTATTGAGATTAGCCCATAGATATACCACTCTGGTTGGCCACAAATTATGTATGCAAAAGAAGAAGGTTTGTTTGGTAGAATATTTTCAAAATTGAAAATACTAGTAGGTACCTACTTTTGGAATGAAATAAACATTTCAAATAGATGTTTGTTTATTTCATTATTTAAAGATAATAATAGTCGTCACAAGGAATTACTTTCGCTGTCAAATCAATTATGGAACCCAAACGACAAGCAATAATTCACAACTTCATAACTTTATTCCAAAAAATAAAAATAATCCCGAGTAAGGCCAGGTAGCAGAATATAAAATTATATACAGTAAAGCTCATCCTTGTTTTGTCATTTGAAATTCTAGCCTCATAACCAACCGGCCATAGATTTGGAGCTTTGAAAATTATTGGAGATGACAAAATGTATACTGCTATTTAAGTTAGAACGTCATTATTAATATTAAAAAATGGACTGGAGTTCCTTATTCATTTATTCTACCGACCAAACACTCCCACGGGGATAGAAGGTTAAATTTGGCATCGTTAGAACACCCGTTTTATAACATAAGGACATTCCATCAAGAAGAAACTACATATTTTCATATTGTTCATTCTGTCCTCAGTTATTATGGTGCTCGTAACTCATGCATGATATTATCTTTTCATTCTTTTTTTGCATTACCTCCTATCTTTTGTGTTTACGGACCGAATCAGATTGTGGAAAAGAATCAGGTAATAATACAAAAAAAAATACTGGAAAAAATAGGGACGCCGGATTAGGTATATCCTGTTAAGGCAAGAGATAAGGTTTCATTCGTTAGCATTTCACAGGTGCATAGGTAAATACAAATTGTGTTAGTCTTCAATATAGACGTGTCGGGGATTATACGATGAACCGAATTTACGACGAAATGTGAAATATTATAATTTCTTCAAATGATTGGTGTTCGTTTTGTGGCGTCATTATTAAAAAAAAAGAATTAAAAATTACTTTGTAATCACCAATTTATTAATTATATACATATCAACATGTTTCAAAAGCGATGCTTTCCTCATCGGGAATTTACAGAATATTTTATAATAATATAACTGAAAAGTTCCTTTAAAACATCGTCATAAAAATTACTGAAAATACCCTACCCAAACCTGGAAGTTCATATGTAGGAGTTTCTGAAAACTCCCTTATCAAAAACCTAGTTTGCCTCAGCACAGGATCCCCTAGTAAGGAGGATTATGAAGATAATTCTATAAGATACATGCTTATTTTTTTAATTGTGTAGAAATTACAAAAATAATTGCTGTACGATGGTCAAATAGATGACTTTAGGTAAATTGTAAATAATTGTTTATTATTATTAAATCGTGTTAAAATACAACCCTGAAACAGATCCGCCATTATTGCTCCATGAACTCTGTGATCGATCGGGCAGAGATTACACGAACTCAGACGCTCTGGACCGCCATTATCCGCAGCATCCACCCACCTCCCCCGCCTCCTGCTGCCCTGGTACCTGGTTCCTGGTACCCAGTGCCTGGTACCTCTGAGCGGAATGACACTCACGAGATACTGACCCCTTCAATATTGCTTGCTTCAGTTTCCCTTCAGTTTATTTACTCCATAAACGTAGCGTGGCAAAAAGCCATTCGTAAAAATTCTGAATCGATTCGAGCGATTGTGAGAAATCTAAAACGATTGGAAAACAGTAATTAATTTGAGTCAATGTAAAACAAGTAGGCATATTATCAACTCGCGTGAAATGTTCCGTAAAACTCCAATGACGTGTGGTATTTCAATCGATCAACTCTTATAAAATAACCAAGTAGCTGTATATTTTAATTGATGACATTGCCTGTGCGTCTTGGACAGTCATCGTCATAGGAAACTTCAATTTATTAACGTTCCCCAGGACAGCTGTAAAGTTATACGAATCTAAAGATTTTTTTTTAAAGAAAGACAAACGGTTCCTGGTTAGGAATAAACTGACAATATTTTTTAAAAAATTCCTACTACTATCACAGTAAGCGGAAAATGTTGCGTGTGTCGTGATGGAAGACTTAGCCAGCCGAGGAATTGAACTCACTCATAATCTATACATCGTCGCAGGAAAGCAATACTGCTGTAACCACCACTACCCACAAAAAAGCACTGTGTACACCATTCCACAGGTTTTTCTGCGTTAATCTATCCGGGTCCCGTGCCTCTACAATGAAAAATAAGACCTGTACGATGTTGGAAAAAATGTTCGTTTTATAAATATTACGTTTTTAAATTGATATGTAAGGCCGCTCTCTGACGGTCCGGTAGGGAATCGACATAAACCGGGTGCAGCAAAAATGCAGGACATGTTTCGCGAAATTTCCTCCATCGACTCTCTGACGGGTCTGCAGTGATTTATAGCCGCCAGTAAATTGTCAGTTTTGCAGACTTCTGTTATCACATTTATCGCTGAATGTTACCGGATCTATCAAAGTAAAAATCGAAAAATGTCTAGTGAATCAAGTGAAGACGAAGCTCTGGTATGCTATTTATTCATTCGAACGTGACAAAAAAGGAGGTGATTTTAGTTCCACGCCTACATCGAACGTAACGTTCATTGTAGGTTATTTATTGCTGCCAGGGAACTGTCCGGAGATGATGGTAAATTCCAGCAAATGTACCGAATGTCGAAAAAAACATTTCAAGAACTGGTCCAGCACGTTACTCCATATATAAGAAGTCTTCCTGTTGCACACCAAGCTTTCTCCATTGTTCCCTTTACTACATATACCGGTAATTTATAGTTATAAAGGCATGCATATTTCTCTACCTCCATTACTACACCGAAAATTCATATCCCGCTCCATGTTTGAGCTCAAACGATGAATGGCGCGTAAACGATCGAAACGCAGTGTATAGATTTACTGGATTCTCCCCCGGGTCGTGAGGTAGCGCCCATTGAAATGTATGGCGCAATGCCCTATCACGCATGAGGTTTATGTCGATTCCCTACCGGACCGTCAGAGAGTGACCCAAGCCTCAAAATCCTGCGGTTTTTTTTACATGGCTTTGGCTATTACAGTAATATTGCTTTTCTGCGACGATTTTATTATTATAATATTCGACTGCTGTATTGTGGTGTTAATTAAGAACACGTTTATAAATACAATAACTCTGGTACACAATCGATTCACAAGTGCTGGACAGGAAGACGTTATAAAGTAAAGATAATCCTATAGAAGTAGCCAGAGACATTTAAAAAAAATATATATATACATATATATATGTATTTATATATATGTGTATTTATTGTGTTCAAATTTTATTTGTAGAACTACAATTTTAAACAACAAAAAAATTACTATTACGTTGAGAATCAAATCCGAAACTCCCAAACACTTTATTAAAAACCACGAATTTATTGTATTTTTACGCCAGTTTCATTTAGATCACGAATCATCAGGACAAATATAATAACTAAGAATAATAAAAAGGTTTCGTATATAGGTACAGAAAACAATAGAGTGAGACAGATATATTATTAAAAAAAATGGAAAAGATAATAAAATATTAAAGGGACAGAGCAATTGAAAAGTATTATGTGTAAGGGGGAGACGACAATAATATATGTATATTATTTTCATAAGGAGTAATCACTTTGTGGTTTGAGATCATATTAAATAAAACAAATACTGTAAATTAACCATGAATATATTTAATTTTTCGCAAACCGGTTTTGCTGAGCTTAAGCTTCGTCAGGGCAAATATAATAACTAAAAAAATAATAGAGAGTTATCGGATATCTATACATACAGAATACATTAGAGAGAATACAAAAGAGAGAGAAAAGAGAGCAAAATATTAGAGGGAGACAACAATAGAAAAAAATTATGCGTAAGAGGGAGACAACATTAACATATATTAATAACAACAGATACAACAGGGTAATGCTAACATAATTCTGTCATTAAAGAGAGATAATCCTAAAATATTTATACGAGAAAGAGCAGTAATTCATGGATATTCAGCAATAATATATATTATTACAAATAAATAGTAAATAGTTCATAATGAAGTCGTTTACACAATCATATGATGATTTATACAATACAGAGCCATTATTATTGGAAAATAAATTAATTGATTACATAATTATAATTAAATGGATGACTGAGACAATATAATAGAGCCATAGGAAATTAATAATTAATAGGGTGTGGAAGGATTCACAGGAAACATGTAAAAAATCGGACTTTAGGATAAATCTGTTTGGTTATTAAGTAGGTTATCTAATAATTTTTAATTTAAAGCTTTCTTAATTTCTAGTGCTTCTAAGTTATCTAATCTAATTCTTATACCGTTTTTATGTGAAAGCCTCGTTCCCGTGATTTTATTGAAAGTATGGTCTGGTCAGATTAGGTGGTTTGCCAATTCAGGAAAACCAGAACCATTTAAAGGTTAGTTATTTATTGTATTCGCCCTGACGAAGCGTGATCTGAGCGAAACCGGTTGGCGTAGAAATGCATTTAATTCGTGATTTATTCCGAAGTGTTTATTTTATTTAAGGCGATGCAATGGGAAGTAATGCCAAAAATCATGTGTTTTCGGTTTGAAAATTTGATGGCCTAGAAATATCATAGAGGATTTAATTAAATACTGCAAGTAGAACACACCTTGGTCATTCGTTTAACCGGCCATTTTAGTGAGTCTTTTTATAAGCCAAAAAAAATAAAGTATCAGACCTAAAAAGAATGTTTAAAGTGCAAAATCTTGTACTTAAGAACCTTTTTTCTGATATTATCATATTGTTCATTGTGGCAAATTAAGTTTTTTAGAATATGACCGAAGTTTGACGATTTATTTGATTATTTGTAAGAAACAAACAGCTTTTAATGCAAAGGAAGTTTAAGAAAAGGTAATACAACGAAGTTTCTTGTGCTAACAGTGGTTAAATACAGATTATTTATTTTTATTTATGAAGCTAACATGATAAAGAAATAAACAAAATAAGAAGGAAGGGGGAAAAGAAGAGGAAGATAGGAACGGGACAGGGGATGCCCTCGATACATTTTATACTCGTGCATCAATTTGTGGTCGTACGTATAACTTCGTTTCGATATTTTGAAAGGATATTGTGAAGAACTGCCTGAACTTTACAAAATAAAATAAAATAAGTATTTTGGTGATGTTTTTTTTTTGCGAAAATCGAAATATGCGGCCGGTGTTAAGCGGGAATTTCAACCTTACTGCCACCTGCATAAGGAGTGTGTGATTTCATTAATATGATGTCAAACCACAAAGTGATTGCTTCTTATGAAAATAAAATTAATATGCCATCACGCTACGGAAATCGTCTTCAAATACCTACCTACCTGATGAGTAGGGAGAATCCGACAAGACGCTCTGATATAGAAAGCTGCTTTACGAACCGCTTATAATTTATGTGAAGCCAAGAGATATGCAGGCAATTATAATAAATATAATACATTTAATCGTAAAATACATCACATAGCTTCGTTACAAAAGTCGTGTCATAGAGGCATTAGAACCATAAATAACACCGAAGTTATGGAAGGAACTAATCATAATTTATATATTATCTGAACGTTAACATGTGCGAGGAAATCCATTTGCAATAGTTTGTTTTAAATGCTTTGCATTCATTTCTTGAATGTGTAGGTACCTACCAGGATCTTCCGATGTGGAGTAATATTATCGAAAAACCAGTTACCTGTTTCAAACCGAGCGCAGTTACCTGAACAAACCGATAAAGAAACGTTTTTTATTTTCGATTTCAACATGACAGTAGTTTTTCTCAAGGCATTCTGGGGGCATTATCGTGTAATGAGTAAGTATCTTTAGTCATTCTAGACATAATAACAATCACAGGATCTATGCATCTGTAGTTTTACTGCCTGTGATTACCGTTCTTTGTAAATTAAACATTAGTCTGTCATTATTTTTTGTAACTTAAAATTAAAACCACGACAACATAAACTTTTGCAATTTTTACGGCTGCTTTCGCAAATCAAACTGAGCGATTCTTTTAGTGATTTGTTTGTTCCGTGAAGATATAAAATAAATAGTATTCAATTTATTGGAATAACTTATTGAAGCTTATAAGCCTCATCATAATACTTTGAATGAAGATAATATGAAACAGAAAATAAATAGATATCGTGTGTCTTTTCTGTTTCATATTTAATTTGAGATTTGTTAATATTATCTTCAGTGATTAAATAAATAGTACCTCGGAACAAGTGCCAGCTTGTTATAATAAACAATAAAAAAACAGGCAATTCATAATATAATGTGCTGGGTTGTTTAAACCGTAGAAACTTTACTGGCGTTATTGTAATTAAATTGCTGATAACATTGAACAAAATGACTTAGGTCCGTACCTTAGTCATTTTCCAGGTTCAGAACTTTTCTCAATTACCGATCAGTTGGCGTTCTATGCTCCATCGCAAAATATTTGAGAAAAATCTACACAAATATATTTAATATTTCTATTTTTGAAAGTGATAATACATGGTGGAATTCCATTATAATGATATAATAAAATACATATAAAACTTATTTCCACTTTTATTTTATTTCACCGTGACCGGTTTCAGCTTGTTAAAGCCAACCTGAAGAAGTCTGAAGATGGCTTTAACAAGCTGAAACCGGTCACGGTGAAATAAAATAAAAGTGGAAATAAGTTTTATATGTGTTCTATTATAACAAATATATTTAACCACTTTGCAACGATCGTCTACATGGATTCACACCCCAGAGGTCAGTAACGTCAAACCTCCTATGCATCTCAGATTTTCTTATCAAGAACTCTTGACAAGGATGGCCTGGTTGATGTTACCTATTTTGATCTCGAAAAGCTATCGATAAGGTTGACACCGACGTACTTCTAAATAAGCTTGCTGCGTTTGGTTTTCCCACAAGATTACTCTGTTTGTTTTTGCTTCATACTTCAGAAATCGTAGACAGTACGTTTATTTATAAGGGTTCCAGTTAATTCGCGTTTTTTTCTGGAGTACCTCAGGGGTCTATCCTCGGACCGATTCTGTGCCTACTGTTTATTAACGATATTCGTTTAGACTCATTCGCATTATTTGATTTTTGCAGATGATCTGAAATGTCGTGATTTCATAAAACAAATCTTTTTAAACCTAAGTAAATAGAAAAGTAAAACGATTCAACATAAACACAAAGTAACACAAAATATATAAGAGTGGGTGATCAGTAAAGATACTTTCATTAGTTTTGAGTATTTTTTAACAAATTTATTGAGCAACGTAGAAATAATACAAGAGCTCTATCGTATGTAAATACAGATTGCATTATTATCATATTAGTTGGTCTAGCACAATAGGTACGATGATACGTAACTAAGATTAAATCATTATGTGATGTGTATAAATCGTTAAATAATAAACAAAATACTTATGGTGTTCATAATGCCTGAGTTTTGTTTGACTTTCCACTTCACAGCACCCAACCAATTAAAGTCCCACTCTCACTAGATTGCTAGTCAATACACTCCACGAAATAATCAAATCAATAAAATAACCTGTCAATACCAAACACTTTTACACACTCGAATCGTCTTAAAAATATATTGACTTTCCTCGTATTATAAAAAATCGTTGCATAATTCGAAATATTTGTCGCAGTGGACAAACCGGTCTACCAACGAAACAACAATTTGATACGAATAAAAAATACGAATTAAAACTTTGGTGGTGTGATACAAGAATAAAGTGCACAATATTAAATTGATAAGTAATTCAACACGATACGCTTGTCATAATTATGAGGTAATTTATGAAAAAAAAACAAGGAAACCATAGTAAAAATTTGCATTTAAATTTTAAATTCTATTAAATATACAATATGTATGTGATGAATAAAACTAATTTTACGACATCGAAAAATAAATAAAAGTCCTCTGGTCTCTTGTCAACGTATCCAAACCGAATTTATTATAGTATTTATGCTTCACAAAGAAATATTTATCCCGTACTATAAATGATTAGGTGATATTATCTAATATATAAATTTAGAGTCTTGCGTGTTTGTGTATATATGCATGTTTGTTTCATTTTTACCCATTATCTTAGCGCTATAATGGGTTAAGGGATCGAATTAAACACAGCTAAATGTAGTTTTTTAACAGTAACAATGTGACATACTTGACCTCCGAGGTCACCGGAGGTAGTAAAGGGTTAAACTTATTTAAAAAAAAACGAGACGTACTGGGAAATAATGAAATATTCGCCTTCAGTTCCAAAACGTTCAAATTTTTTGCTCAACTACCTCGATGCTATTTTGTTTTTTTTTTTGTTATATGCACCAAGTTTCAAATAATATCTTTGTAGTCCATTAAAAAAAAAATATTTCTGGAGAACTTATGAATACTTACGTAAAAGCCCAAATGGGAGTATAATCAAATAAAAAATAAAATAAAATAATACTTGGAGTAGTGTAGGGGTAGCTGTAGGGGTAGAGTAGGGGCAGCTGAAGGCGTAGGGTAGGAGTAGCTATAGAGGAACGAGTAGCTATGGGGGTAGGGGATACCAAATTATTATAAACCTTTCTAATACCTTATCATTATTTTTATTATTATATGTGTATTTAATAAGATTTTAAAGTAAAAAATTACCTTACTTTTAATTCTCAGAGACGAGCACCCAAATAAGGTACGAAACATCACATTGCAGGTTACTAACGCAAGCAATACAACGAATAATTTATCTGGTAATTCTGTATGGGTAGTTACGAAATCCTTAAGTTTACAGTCTAAGAAATTTTATCATTGGAAAGTTTGTACATTTTCTTAACTACTCATGTAGAATTTACAGATTAATCTTTTGTAGTATTTCTTGCGTTAGCAGACTACAAATTTTGTACTTTTGAGTGCCCCTATTTATCAATAATATTATTTCCACCTTAAAATTACACCCAGCCTACTAAAATTCACAACCTCTAAACTTTACTCCAAATCATTCATAACCCCGAGCAAGACCGGGTACACGACAGCTAGTATTTCATAAAATCATTATATATTATAATATTGTATACAGCTAATACTTTGTGGTTGTTCATTACAAAAATAAACTCAGTTCACTTAGTAACATCACTTTAATTGAGTAATTTTCTTATCGGTTTCGGAATCACAGTTCACTCCTTCATCGGGGAAAAATGTAAACTAAGTTAACATTATTACAAAATCATGATCAATACGTTATATATAATTTTTGTACACAAAAAGAACCCATTCGTAAAGCCGCAAATGAGGAATAATAGAAAACGGTTAATTTAAAAACGGTCACAACTCATTTTATAAATTAATTATCACTGAGCTGAAAAAAATTCTGTCCGTTTTTTTTTGGTCATGAATTTATAATTACTTATTATTAATTAATTTAACCAGATACAGCTTACTTATGGCGCACGGATACGTCCACAACACACTTATATCAGTTCTATCTTTATCTCTTCAGTGGCTACAGGGGATGCCAAAATGGTACAAAAATGAATAATTAATATACGTTTAGTATCAACGGCCGTTATCAATGTTTCATACCAACAGACAGTTCAATAAAGGAAGGTAGGTAAGTAGGTACTCCTCTTTCCCTTGTACCCATTCAAGTGCCTTTAGAAACGGAGTGAGGTAAAAGCCTCCACCGCGATGCGACGCGATGTACTCGCAAGACTCGCGGCTTGACCTTTAACTGCGCCTTGACCGCGACAAAGGTTTCCTCCGAACAAAGTTCCACTATATTAGTATGTACATACATTTATCCAGTCTACTCGGCAACAATGAGGGTTTAACTTTACATTTTTTAAGCATTTTGTGCTTTCACAAATAAATACGTATTCCACATGAAAGGCACTAAAAGGAAATACCTTTCCCAAGGCGATGTTGGTAGTTAACAATCGATTTGGATAAATTAAACTCAAAACCTATTATATTATAATCTAATTATTGTCAACAGTTTTGTAGTACATTTTTTCTCCTAAACGGCTTAACGTGTTTTTGTTTACTTTGAATGATAGTTTATTTGCAAAAAAACATAAATGAGGGACAGAGAAATGATAACAGAATAAAATAATTATTTTCTTGTGTGTAACAGACTCTGTCCATTTACTATTTAAACAAATGAACCGTGACAAAAGATACAAAAATACATTTCAACATAAAAATGAATTAATACGACGTAAATTGAGAGACGTGTTTGCATGTCTCTTGAAATCTTCAAGGTTTATGTTGAAGATATCAAGAGAGATGTTATTTCGTGTCATGCTGTGCTGAGCCAACACGTCTGTTCTGCCATGTGATATGCATAGCATGTCGTCGTGGCGCCCCTGGCAGTAGTTGTTCGGTACACATAACTTATAACACTCATGGAGGTATGGACTTTAGTGTGCACGTCGAAAAAAACTGATGACAGCGCAATAATTATTGAATAATTTGTACAGCGTCGTTTTTCTGAAACATCACCTCAAAGGCGCTGTTACTTATTTGACAAATGCGATACTAAAGACTGCAAGGTAGTATGGTCCTTCTGTATATAGATTTCTAGATGCTAGAATATAAAACCTAGATTCAAGAGTTTAGAATCCAAAACCTTAAATCTAGAACCTAGAGTCGAGAGTCTAGAATCCAAAACCTTAAATCTAGAACCTAGAGTCGAGAGTCTAGAATCTAAAACCTAAAATCTAGAACCTAGAGTCGAGAGTCTAGAATCCAAAACCTTAAATCTAGAACCTAGAGTCGAGAGTCTAGAATCCAAAACCTTAAATCTAGAACCTAGAGTCGAGAGTCTAGAATCTAAAACCTAAAATCTAGAACTTAGAGTCGAGAGTCTAGAATCTAAAACCTAAAATCTAGAACCTAGAGCCGAGAGTCTAGAACAGTGATTCCCAACGTGGGCAATATTTAAGGCGAAGCTATCAGTGAAATCATCAATTTATTTTATTTTAATTTTATTATTTAAAAGCCCAGAGGACTTTTATATATAAGTACATCATTTTTAAATCACATGAAAAAAATACAAATAGAAAACTTGCACAAAAGTTAATTACACTTGAAATAAGAAAAAAAAAACTGCACTAAAGGCAAAAATAAACAGAAATATAAAGGAACAGAAAAAAAAATAATACAGTATCTACAATATCCAAAAATTCAATATTAACATTAATAACAGATATATATTCTTCTTATTGTGAGGCAATCAAGAGACAAAAGTGCTTTGGGGGGCGATTTCATTTGATTTTGGGTGATAGTCCACACTTACTTTATTTATTTAACTTAATATAGAACATGTTCATTGGTTACATGTATTCTAATATTAACATAACATATCTTAAACATAAAAAAATGTTCCAATTTTTGTCACAACGTACAATTAAAAATTACAAATTACGTCGTTAAAAATTTCACTTTACTTTTTTCACCAAAATTTCAACGCATTTTCCTCTTTTTTATATTGACCAGTATTTCTAAACACTATAGATAATTCGAATTATAAGAATTGTAGATAATTCTGTCTTTTTTTCATAGAGATCATCGTGTGATGAAATAAGGAACTTCAGTGAAAAATATAATGTCTTTAAAAATATATATTCACATAGATCAGCAAACGCCGATTCTGAATATATAACTTTTATCATATATGTAGAATTTATAAATCGTTATGTAAAATTATCAAAAAAATCATCTCATCGAAACACCTCGTTATGTCGGTACCATTGCATTTGGAACATCTGATTTCACGTGTGCATTCTGTTTTTGGATTGGTACAGAGATTTTTAATGTTTGATTGTTTTCTACTATAAATATGTATTTTTTTGGATTTGGCGAAATTTAAACTTAATGTGGGTGGCTTTTCTCTATAATTTTTGTTCAATATAAAAAAAATATAAATTATTAATGTAAGAAATTACAGTATTCACGAGCAAATCAATTATCAATACGGATATTATGATAATGTTAATACTCGATACTATTATTATTCTTTGAGTTAAATTTTCTAAAAAGGTACATCATTACGTGTCAGTTATGGTTTACCATGAATAGCATATAAAATTATGTACGGTGAAGTTCATCCTTGTTTTGACATTCTAACCTCAAAACTGATCAAAACCGACCGGCCATAGATTTGGAGCGTTTTGGTGGACTTTGAAAAATTGAAACTTTGAAAATTATTTTAACTATGAAAACTAACTTTAAAAAAAAACTGGACTGGTATTTAAGTTTGAACGATATAATTGTTTAATTTCGTTATTTTACATTGGACTGAGTTCATTATTTAAAGGTTTCCGTTTCATAAAATTGAAAAAGTTTTCGTGACAAAATTTTTCTTTGAAATATGACTTTTCGAACGATAAAAATCAACAGCATTTATTGGTTTATTCTTGGGTATTGTGATATTTAAGGAGGAGGGGGTTAAAGAAAAATATACTTGACAAGTGGGCAATAGACTCAAGAAGTTTGGAAGCCTCTGTAGAGTATTGTGGATGGAGAAATGAGGAAATAAGTTTGTGCCTACAAGGAAATGCGTGTAGTCGAGAATCAAGAGAACCTTAGAGAGAACTTCCTCTACTCGATAAGATGGAAGATAAATAACGAGAAACCAAGGAAGAACTTTGAAATGCAACTCATGGCAGGAGTACAAACAACAATACGCATTTCTTCTGAAATATGCAAACTTAATATATACTTAATAATTCTATACATTAAATTCTGCAAGTATTCTAATACTTAATTTTATTTTTTTTATATGAATACCTCACAAGAGTCCCAACTGCTCCCAACCGTCTGGAGCCAGTGAGACTATGGCATTCCCAATTAGGGAATGTTGTGAGGCTGAAGGTATTGGGGAGGGGAAGGAGAAGGGGAAGAGGAAGGTGGGGAATACCTGGCTATTCAGATCTGGTCACCAAACACGGCTAAAAGCCATTTCAAGCAACGTTTCAAATTCTGAATGGTGGTCTTTCACCAGGGCGATACTGAGAGTATCTTCCACTCTGGAACGTGCGCAAATATACTATATATTATTTTTAAATGAATTAATTGTGAAACAACACAAATTAATTAAATAAAAATTACTTGCGCACGCCGGGATTTGAACCCGCGACCTTCGGATTCGTAGTCGAGAGCCTTACCCCTCGACCATGGAGGCCGTCAAATATGTTTTAAAAGATGTTTAATAACTTAATAATAACATTATTAAATTTAGTTTACATAATATTAAAAAAAAATAATTAAATGGAGTTCTACGAATTTAACACAAAAACATTAAATAAAAAAAAATGGATTTTAAAATAAAAAAAACTCTCATCTTAGATTTTTTAAGAAGGAATAGTAATGAAAGTAATATAATACAAAAGTAATGAAAGATATATCTATAGAAACAGAAGTAGCGAAGGTTGTTAACGTTCAGCACCGAAAAATACGCACTTTGCCGGTTGCTAACTCAAGAGATACTACGAATGCTTTATCTGTTAACTCTATACGGGTAATTGGGAAAATGTCTAAGGTTTCAAAAGACAATAATCCTCAAACCGTAATCTTTTAAATTCTATATGAAATACGTATTGAATTTTAGGTAAAAAAATCGAAATTGCTCTCACTGGTTTTCAAACTGCCCCTATTTTCAGACATTTTGAAATGTATTTCATAGAATGTAAGATAACAGTTTGAGGATTTTCGTCCTTTAAAACCTTACATTTTTCTAAATTTGTGGTATTGCTACCTGCGAAGTGAACACATTCAGCGAGTCACGACATCGCTTAATATTTAATTGACCATAATGAGTTTAGGAAGAGAACGCGTTACACGCTTTTTTGTACCGTGAGATATCATCAAATAATGGTGTTTCTTTTCTGTTAGTTTAAAGAAATTGATTATTACACCGAAAATTACCATTTAGTATCATAACTACTCGTCCACCATACCGCAGGGACATCCCTAGCAACGCCAGCAATAAAACAAAATACTAAAATTGTTCTACAACCTTATTTGCACGTATGTAATTAAAATACGTAATAAATTAATTATATTATAAAAAAATCCCGTAATTATATTATTATTACTAATAAAAACCATTTTTCTTTCGGAGGCTATTTCTCAACTTATTTATTAAAAAGTTTTTTTTTTTTTTAAAAAGACGAACTTTCCCGGGCTACGAATAACCTGACATTATTTTAAAATCTTCTACTACTATCACAGTAAGTGGAAAATGTTGCTTATGCCGTGATGGAGGGGTTAGCCTACCAAGGAATTGAACTCTCGACGCCTGGATGGGACCCAGACGCGATGCCAGATTAGCTATCGTTACGTTACGTTATCGTTTGCGCATCGAACATAATATATCAATTAATTACTAGATTAAGTCCAACAAAACTTGGCATAAGGAATTATTAGAAAAAGAACTGACCAGCATTTTAAAAACTTCGTCATAAGATTTGCTGAAAATACCCTACCCAAATCTTGAAGTTGAAATATAGTAGTAGCCGAAAGCCCTCTTTCCAAAACCTAGTTCGTCCCAGCACAGAATCTCCTAGTGAGGAAGACTAAGAGAATATTCTAATTATGATATATATATATATATATATTTATATCTTACATATTTTCATAAAATGTAAAAATTATACAGTATTAATAAGTTACTTCGTAATGCGATTGTTTTGGCGTTTGCCTGAAATATTTTCAAAATTAATAATTCCATATTAATGATACAATACTGTACCTATTAGAAAGCTACAGGATGAGAGCAGCATGTACAAATTGGTGAAACAACGAGTAAGTCTCTTCCAATAAACTATGGAGTTCCTCAAGGAAGTGCTCTAGGACCATTATTATTTCTAATACAACTTTCTGCTCTTCCCATCAAAGGAAAATAGTAAGCTTTGCTGTGATATTAGTTCATAAAAATAACTGGAAATATACTTTCAAATAAGCTGAATGTGGGCTCATCGTTCTATAAAAATGGTTAAAAACCAACTCCCTTACGTTAAACGTGAGTAAAAAAAGTACATACTTAACTTTTTCAATTAACAGAAGAGGACAACCAAGGAAAGAATACAACCCAAAATTACATGAATACCAAAGCAAGGTTTCACAATGTCCTTGCCCCCTTATTACACATACAGAAAGTATTAAATATCATGATATAGATATAAATGTAATGATAGTGTAAAACCGAAAAATTTTGGTTTTATAAGGAAACTTACAAAATTCACTGTTTTGAAAATATTGGAAACATTTTACGTCAAAATGATATTCAAAAAGTTTACTATGCGCTCATGGCACTGCCACCTCGAACATGGTATACTAGAATGAGGATCAGCAACCAAAAATCATATGAAACAATTGTCCAAAACCCAAAAGGGTATTTTAAAGACCATCCTTAAAGTCCCCATACGAATGCCAAGAAACTTTCAAATCTTTTGCAGTCCCTAACATCCAAAATATCAATTCTAAGAAAAATCAATTCAAAAATAAAAAAAAAAAAAACAAATAAATCTAATTTTCACAAGACAAGAGCTAACCAATGAATGAAGACATTATGAATATACCCAATTTTAAAACTGCTTTTAGACAAAGGAGCTGTAATTATCTCTCCACTAAGCTCTATAATTCACTTCACCAGCAATAAAAATAACGGAATTTGAAAATGATTTCTAAAGCGAAATGAAAACCTGGCTCAAAGAAATCAAAGAAGAGGTGTTATCCAGCATTTTGAAAATATCGTTGTAGGAGCGTAAAACAATCAGTTCTAGAATAAAAGCACAGGAACCCCTAGTGAGGAGTGCTATGAAAAACATCCTGAATTACTATTAAATAAACTAAGCAAAATTTAATAATAATACCGTTAAAAATAAAAATAAATAATTTTCAAATAATCTCAGAAAACAATAACAGAAAGCGTTTTTAGTGTCTCCCCGCGCGTATTAATCATAATTTTCTCAATGAATAGAATTGCAATAAATGTTTATAACTAGCTGATGTGTACCCGGCCTTGCTCGGATTTTTTTTTAAATAACGTTATGAAATTGTGAATTCTTGCTTGACTTTTCGGTGACATAATTGATTTGACAGCGAAAGTAGCCTTGTGGTGACTATTACTATCTCTAAACAATAAAACAAAGAAACATTCGTTTGAAAATTTTATTTCATTTATTTTTTCAAAATATATCTAAATAATAAACTTCTTTCGGTACCTACTTGTGTTTTTCATTTTGAAAATATTCTACGCAAACAAACCTTCTTTTGAATATGTAATCTGTGGCTAACCAGAATGGTATATCTATGGACTGACCTCCCGACACTAATAAGAACAAACTGTGTTATTTTCAGCGAAACCGGTTGAGTAATTTTCGAGAAAATCGAAGACAGACAAACAGTCAACCATTCATTTTTATATATTAAGATAGATTTTTGTAAGGTTTAATGCTTTATCGCGGAGGAGTCGATCAGAAGATAATAAAACAATAATTAAGTTGTTGAAGAACGTACTCTTACGTGCATTTGCATGCAGTTACACTAACACACGTGGAACATGCCCACACTACTCCGTCGCAAGGACATGAATAAACGTAGGTAAACATTATGTAGTTCGCTAACCCTGGCTTTGCATTGAGTTATAAATCAAGTGGAACAATGTTGTCAATATGGCAGCGCCACATAATCCCCGGGAATACAATGGACGATGGTCGCAGGAAACAATAAGGCAAGAAATAAACAATATTATTCTGCGATGCATAATATTTCGATCAGTGGCGTACAAAGTGACGTAGCCCCGGACTACTTGTAAACCATAGGTTCCCAACCGTATTTGTCTTACCCCCCCTCCCCCTGCTTCTTCTTACGCCTCAATGTGATGAAATCTAAATATATACACTATGACTGATAGATAATAACTCTCATTTCCGCGATCGACAGGATCTTTTCATCACCCCTGTTCTCCTTTATGATAGCTTTCCGCTCTTGATAAGTATGCGCATATTTTACATATTATATTATGTACAGGGTGTTTTTTTAGAGGTATACAAATTCAAAATGAAAAAAAAAAAAAAAAGTTTTTTAGAGGTAATTTGTATACCTCTAAAAAAAATAAAGCCAATATCATAGACATTAACATTATTTTAATGTGTTTTTTCATTTCGAATTTGCATACCTCTAAAAAACACCTTTTAGTACATTATTGTTCACCTGACAACGGGTCACGAGAATCCTGGTTAGGTGTTTGTTTTGACACCGTAAATAAATTGACAAAAAAAAACTGTTAATCGACAAATATTTTTGTTGCCCTCGCCCCCATTTCAACACTTTACCGTCCCCTTTTAGCACTTCACCGCCCTTCGTTTGCCCTTGGATCTCTCCAACGCTCCTTGGGGGGCGGTACCACCACCGTTTAGAACCTATGTTGTAAACCGACTCTAATGCGAATGAATAAACATGAAAATGTTTATATTTTTTTATTGACAAGGTACATTATCACAGACGTAAAGCCATTTTGCAAGGTTCATGAGAATTTATTTCTTCAAGAGCCTGGCAGCGTATATGGCCCGGTATTTCAGTTGCTCTTTAAGCTCACTATCAAAGATATGAACTTTTTTTTCTCCATCTTTTACTTTTTTTTCTTTAATAATGTAAGACATTTAACAAAAAATATAATCCAAAAAAATGCCGATAAACTACTTTTTTGTATAATTCCTTCAACGATTGGTAACTTTGTGGCTTCATTATTAATTAAATAATTAAAAATATGCTTTGTTTACACCACTTTTATAAAAGTAAACAAATTTTAACAGCAATGCTGTCATCTTCAGGAATATATGAATACTAAAAAATAATTTCAATTATAGACAAATGATAAAAATTAGAACAATGATCTAAGAATATACAAATTGTAAACATAAACAAAAATTAATTAAACTAGGTAAGTAATTAATCAAAAATGCTAATAAAAAATTATTATAAAATATTGACTAATGTTAGAAATTAAAAAATAAATTATTTTTATTATTAGTATTATTATGAAAATAAATTCAAGAGATGGATTTTTTAACATATATTTGATTATTTATTAAATTTAATTCGCTATTAATACTTTGTCTTATTTACAAAATTTCAAATATATCTAATTTTAAACCGGTTGTATTTGTACGTAAAACTTTTAAAACCTTTATTTATATCAAACGAATTATTGGTTTCTAAAATATGATTGGCAAATTCAGAATAGTTATTATTATAAACACCTTAGGTTTTCCTTAACTCTAATACTGAAATTTCTAGAAGTCTTTTCTATGTAAAAATAGTTGCAATCATTACAAATCAATTTATATACCCCCGACTTATTCAAAATATTATATTTATCTTTGTTATTTAAAATACATATATTTAAAAAAATTATTATTAGTATAAAAAGCTGGTTGGATGGTTTTGGCAAGTTTTTAATAATGTGTTCGACCTGTATGGGAGAAAATGTGACAAGAAAATCCGACTGATGAACTTCCAGAGTATATTGAACTACCGGGAAAATTTTTATTTGAAAAAAAAAATAATTTTAAATTACGCCAACCGGTTTCGCTTAGTCCAAGCTTCGTCGCGGCTACTATAAAAACTAAAGAATAATACAGAGTTATAGGTAGAGTGCGATGGATTCTTTGTAATATATCTGTCTCACTCTATTGTATTCTGGACCTATATATATACGAGTATACGATAATTCATTTAAGATGTGTTAATATTATCTTCGTCAATGATTGAATACCCCATGGTTCACAGGCGATTATCCTGTCATACTATGTATATATATATTAACTGTTTTATTTCAATACAATTTTTTTTTTCAGCAGGTAACATAAGCAAAGGAGGGCGGTTCGTCTGATTGAAAATCCATTGTTAACATACAGACTGCCATCTCTAATGCACATACGTAATTTAGGTATGCTGAGTCTGTTCTACAGATATTTCATTGGAGCTTGCTCGAAGGAGCTAGCAGCGTTGATCCCCTTCGTGCCGGTGCACGTGCGTGAAACTCGACGGACACGATCGGAACATCCGTTCACGGTTGATGTCGGCTTCATGAAAACGGTTCGTTTTTTTTAAATCGGCTCGAATGTGGAACGAAATACCAGCATCTGTCTTTCCTCCAACATTCAATCGAGGTCTCTTCAAAGCCCGTACTAATAAATCCCTTCCTACAGCCCCCTCCTTAACTCGCCTCACAACGTCGCGTTGGGTAGCGTTATAATTACCATGTACGTGCTCTGTACATAGAGGGGCGCTCTTGTGAGGTGTCACACAAAAATAAAAAATAATTATTATTTAAACAGCTAGGAATCATGTAATCTAACGTTCTTTGTCCAAATTTGTTTGTATTCTTAAGAACCATTAATCCTTCATTAAAATTAAGACGAGTATTGTAAATGTGCTTTGTTCTATTCGTACAGAAATCAGCTAAGAGCTGACTAAATAATATCCACTTTTTCATGAAATGTGCTCCTCATGGTATCTTCAACAAACTCCTTATCCAGCCTCATCCCAAAAGTGTCAACCCAGATCATTGAGCTCGCTTTCAATGCCTGAGTTTCGCACAGGAAAATGACATTTACATTATGGTAATTTATATAGTTTTAGTTACCTTCTCCTTCCGTAACGATGGCGAGGACTGGAATCACTTAGTACCGCAGACGTACTCATCACTGACTGTATGTCCCATCACACCGGATGGCAATCTCTGTGCACCATTTCACTCGTAATGACAATGATCACCGCTGTCGTTAAACAACCACCATCATTGTCTTTTGCCACATTCCCATTGTGTTAAACACCACTCGATGTCATTATTTTGTGACCGCGAACAACCTGAGAACAACAAAAACTTATTTTAAAATACTTAATATGTTATACAGAGTGTTTCAGCAAGTACCCGACAAACTTTAACAAGATGATTCCTGAGCTTGTTTGGAATGAAAAATAAAGTAAAACGTCGGTAACTGACCGATACCTTCTTATTTTTAAAATCAGTGGTGGATCATGTGCACAATACACGATTCCCACCAAATATAGGAAAAACAGTGCCAATATTTTAAAATAAATATGGTCAACGAACCCTTGAATACATTGTACCATTTATATTTAACAAGTTGCCATACGAATTTAAAAACAATTACTCTATGACGAAATTTTCACTGATGTTAAACTGTTGGCTTTTGGAAAGTAACTATTGATGGGAACAAATATGACATGAATTGTATAGCTCCTTGATATCTGTTGTATTTAAGCTATTTTGCTCTTTTTTACATTGTCTATTGAACAAATAAATAAAAATTATTTAAGTGCTACTATTATATTCAGTCCATCCCCATTGTACCAATACTGTCTACTGTTTTTTTTTATCAATTTTATATTATATACTCGTAGTTTGATATTTTTTATAATATTATTTATATCGATATTATGTAATTGAAGTCTACTATCTCTATAACAAAACTGTTATGGTGTTTTCATATTTAAAAAAAAAATAATATTTCAACTTGTGTTCATTGATCACAATCACAATATGCATGTACTTATATTGCTCTGTTATTGCGCTACTATTTCTACGACTTTTTTTTCAAATTGTTATTGAACTAAACTCCTGCTGACAAGCTACTTGCAGTGGCTTAGCGGGTACAAGTTCCCATTGTATGTAAATAATATTATACAATTTAAAAAATAAAGTTTTTAAGTGAATAAAATAATATTAATGGAAACCAAAATGCCATCTACTTTTTTTTTTAATCGCTGATTAAAATAAGTTAGATATGTCGCTTAACACCCTGTATATGATTACCTTCAGTCTAATCGTTTAATTTTTTTAAACGGATGTTTGTTTAAAAAATTTTACTAAAAATAATGATACAAAAAGTACAATTGAGTACAATTATTACTCTCATGGTTATATTTAAATATAAGAGAACAAGTTAATAGAAGGAAGGAATCAGATTTGATTACCAAGTTTTACAGAATACACAAAATAAATTATATTAACCTCTTTTTGGTTTCTGGACTATAATTGCTAATGAATGACAGATTCAACTGCTAACCGTTGAACTTATCTAACCAGCTTCTTTGCCTATAATCAATCTTGCAAAAGAGCGAATCTTCACATTCTAACACTCGATGATTTACTTACACCGTGAGATTCTTTACTATTTCTTCACCGTGTATATCTCTTCTAGGAATCCTATTACTTCCAATATCTAACAGTCAGGCATGTACTTCAAGACCTAACATACAGTCTCAACTTCAGCCAATCAGCTCTGGGAAAAACGCCGATAAAAATACGAGATAAAGAACATACAATGTACAATGCGGCGTGCGTAGGTTCTTGCCTGAAAACCTGGCAGGTTTAGTAAAGTGTGAATGTTAGACAATGGAGGAAAAGTACCTAAGAAACTGTTGGATAGGCAATCTATTGATAAGCTCTCTATAGTTCGTAGTTGTGTACTGAAATGGCAGATGCACGTCAATGAAATGAATTATCTACGAATCGATCAACGGACATTCTCAGAACTGTCAAATATTTAGAAAAAGTAACTGTTTAAAAAAATATAACTTCATTGTAATATACATTCCAAGTTAGATTCTTATCGCGTCTGTACTGGATCTAAGTAATTTTTAGATGAAGTGCGAATTTGGATAACTTCAGTCAATAACATTTTGTTTGAAGAGTTTTAATCAATGTGTAATTTTGTTACTTAATTTTATTACTGCGCTACCGAATTCGAAAAAAAAAATTGTACACAAATAATAACACCTGTAAATCACCTTTGTTAACCATGTTTCCTCGTTATTTTGACTCTTCCCACCTCCCACCCCCCTCCAAATCACCACTCACCCTCACCTAATAATGTGTAATTATTTCTGTACTTGTGTAATTTAAGTTAGTTTTAAGAACGCTAGTGCATGACACGGATGTGCCGAAACCGATAGCGCAGTAATAAAATTGAGCAACAAAACTACATAATGATTAAAACTCTACAAACGAAATGTCTACATACATAATCTTGTTACATAGCTAATGCCCAGAATACAAAAACTTCAAAAAAGTCCCGGCAAACTACTTTTTATTCTTATTTTCTGTAAAGCATGATAATTTTTTTTTATTTATTTGGCCTATTTCAACTTATCAACTTCTTTCGTTAGCAAGCAGTAAATACTGACGCATGAAAATTCGTAATCTTGTTTGGGTCCGGGATTTCGAGGAGGCTATGGTGGACCTCACGCCGACTAGGGCAATATATGTTTTTATAATAACTCTACACAGGAGACCCTGTGAAAAATATTTTCTCTCAGGGCCTATGTCATCTTTGGGGATGCTGTGCAGAGGGTCTTTTTAAGGAAAGGGAAGAAAAGAAGTTATGGTGAGGAATAGAGTTTTAGAGGTGGGTTGTAATATGCGGGTCAGTGTGTCCAGGAGTAACGAATATATTAATCCATCCCTCCCACTGCGGTGCAAGACGATGGGTCGAGAAATTACAGCTAAAGAGGTCAATGGATCTCCCTCAATGGGCCTCTCTCGATCCGGCCCGCCACGCAGTTGGTGGGCAGATGCACCCGCCGCCAAGACCTGGACAAATCTCACTCCATGAACCAGGGTACCCCTGCTTAGTCACCAAACGTAGCGCACCGCTTGGGGTGACCTTTGGCAGAGGTGTTGGTTATCCAGTGAATGGTTCCCGGGGCAGCGGTACCCATTCCCGCCTCCTATATACTGCGAACTTGTGCAGAGATCGCAGCAAACCCAGAAAATGCCAATGGCCGAATCAATTGAATCGAGCAGCGACTGCGTTCGTAATAAAAAATAATCTAGCCACAGGTATTTTAAAAATATTTTTATATGTATCGCGGATTAAAGTCGAAATTTTTCAACTCCTCTCGAAGGAATTACATTTATTCCTTCGACAGGTACGAATCGATTCGCATAAATCACGTGATCTTGATGTAACAACTTGAGCCGCCAATACAGCAGTGTTGTCTCGGTTGTACACAAAACGTAACAGAACTGGAATTAGTTATAATATGTTTTATAATACGATTCATTAATTTTTATGACATCAAATTACCAACTCGAAATGCGAACCAAACCGTTAATTTAATAGTCCATTGTATAGAAAAAGCTAACACGATCCGACCGAGTTGAGGTCAAAATAAAGTACTGGTAGTGGCTCCATCCTAGACCAAAGCAAATTGGCCAATTTGACATTATTAGAGGTGTAGTACATCCTCATATGGGTGATTGTCGTAATGGAGAAATTGATAAAACTTAATGAGAGATTGTGAGAAATACACCATGTTCCAAAAAAATCTGAAAATAAGTGGATTAAGAACGAAACTGAGTACAAATATGAGAAAAACCACACACCAAATAATACATAGAGATGCCATAACACGCAAGGGAAAGAAACCAAAATTAGTGAGGTGATATAGACGTGCCGCCAATTTAAGTAAACAGCAAATAATTAAATAGGTTCGGCTTGCGTACAAAACCAAGTATTTTGTGTGACCCTTTAATAAATGTTTTATAATTTGCTTACCGCAGTAAAAATTACGCGATACAAACATAGACGGCGCCGAACTACGCTGGTGCCAAAATTGGTGTCACGTGACCTTTGCTTCCAGCCGTCCAAATTGTACGTTACGTGGGCAAGTCTATTAATTCTGACGTCATTTTCAAAACAATATAGGTTTTTTCATATAAATCTCTATATATAAAACTGAATGTTTGTCTGTCTGTCGTCGATTTTCTCGAAAATTACTAGACCGGTTTCGCTGAAAATAGCACAGGTTGTTCTTGTTAGTGCCGGAAAGGTTTAGAGAGTAGTTTGAATGAAAACAAATATGTTAAAGTGTTGCAATAACGTTTTTAAATTATTATGAAACATATTGAATCCGCCATGTTGTATTGATATTAGCCCATAGATATACCACTCCGGTTAGTCACAGATTATATATTCAAACGAAGAAGAAGGTGTATTTGGGTAGAATATTTTCAAAATGGAAAACACAAGTAGGTACCTACTTAAGAACTTTATTATTCACATATATTTTGAAAAAATAAATGTTTGGAAAGAAATAAAATGAATTATTATACTATTATTCCAGAGAGGAAGATGCTTGCAGAATCGCCTACGTGAATAATTTAGAATCAAAAAAATATTTTAAGTAATTTTAGTAAGTAAATATGAATAGCCAGGTACTTCCCAAAAATCCCAATCCGCTGCCCCTTCCTCTACATATTTCAATTGGTGATAACTTAGTTTCTTCTGTCTCCGGGTAGTGCGAATCTTGTGTTATTCATGATTATGTGATATTATGATTTCTGTAATAATGTCGTACTTAATTCTGTTTACATGTTTTTTTTAACGGTTGTCCAAAAATCTGAGGAACTGTTACAACCGTTTCGGAACTTAAACGGTTACGAAAAAAACGGTTTTACGTTATTTTACTCGCCTCTAGCAACAACTAGTAAACTGCAATAGTTTAAAATATGAGCCAGTTCCAGGGTTCACGATAGAGTTCAGATAACATAACTCTGTTCAAGTTTAACTCGCGATAGACGTAGGGGCCTTTTTATGGTCTTGAACAAAGACACCAAGAAATAAAACTAAAAGTACAATTTTACACATGAGTGATTCTCTCACCATTATAAGGCTTGTTTCCGTTGCGTTGGCTTTACAATTTCCCCATACATCGCAACGCTTCAAGATGGAACAACTTGATTGGGGAATACATATTATATGTTATTTATATTCACAGTTCTTCCTACATAGGAACGCACAATTGATTAGTCTATTAAACTTTTACTTGCCATAAGAAAGTCATTAAACCATATTTTATGAGAATTTTTCATGTAAATCAGTTACGTGGAAAAATTCTTAAACATGTGGGAACATATAAAAAATTTAAAAAAACATTATTCTAAAACTAACTTATACAGTAGTTTTGAAGGACTTGAGCTTTAAACTTAGAATAATAATTTATTCTAATAATAATATGTATTTATTTGAAACACATTATTTGAACAAAACATTTAAGAAAGCTTTGACTGCCCAACTAGGAAAAAATCCCGTTTTAGGACAGTCAAATTGACAAGTTTAGTTCATATTAAGTGCCGTTATACAAATATAGGATGGATAGTATGGTAATATAATATATCTAGAAAAAAGTATAATAATTAAGTATAAAGAGATTATGTACTGGTTGGTGCAATGAGGAAAAAATGCGTTTAAAATTTAGTATTAAAAAAAAAGATTATATTGTTGAGTAACATTGATAAGATTGAGTTACGTATCACTCAACTTTAAAAGACGAAACTCAGGGATGCAGCAAATAGTTAATAACATATTAAATATATTTTATTCAGTAAGTATAAAAAGTAACATTAGTAAATTGTTTATAACCAAATGTTTGTCCTTTTTTCTTTTCGTCGGTTAGGGTTTTTAATCCAGTTAAGAACTTTTCCCAAAGAGCACAAATAATGTAACATAAATTCAGTAAAGTAAATCAAACCATAAGATGCTAATAGTAATAAGGCCAAAGCGCCGCAGTACTAGTTACATAAAAGATGAAGGGTATTGTAAAATTCCTAGGATATTGTTATAAGCCCTAGATAGATAAAGGATTATAAAAGAATTCAAAAAGTAAATTAATTCCATTTCATATTTCGTATGTACACCCACCAACAAACAATTCATCTCAATATTTAACAGCATTAAGTGTTTTTGTCTAAAATATTTGAATTAGCGCCATCTGTGAGCGCTTATCACGTTTCTCTTTACTCTTCGTAAGTAAAAAATTGTAGCTAACACCTGATAATTAAAATTTGTGACATGTTTCGGTTTTGAGTTTTAATTTTAAAACTGCAAATATATTATGTCAGAATCCTCGCTTGTTTATGTCGTAGGATATTTTAATCAATTAGATTAAAAAAGGGACCCTTAGATGGTTTGAGCATGTAGAACGGATGAACGAAAGCGAAAATGGATGAAGAAGCCGGGGTCGCCCGAGGAAGATATGGCACGATGAATCAAATACTTGAGTCGGGCAATGTCAGAAGTCGGAATAATAGAAGAGAATGTATGAGACTTATAATGTGAATGAAGCAAGAAATGTATGCCAAGATCGAGTTGTTTGGCGGTCCGTCCTCACTGCTTACCCCTGCGGGGAAACGGCGTGATGGTTAGTTAGTTAGTCTACGGCTTCTTTTTCCATTCACATTTGCGTCATATATTCCACTTACACTCCTCTCTTCGTTCATTCGCCCTACATGCCCAAACCATCTAAGCATCCCTTTCTTAATCTTGCTCACTACGCTTACATCAGCCTTGCATTCTTTACGAATCTCAACATTTTTCACTCGATCATACATGGTTTTACCACACATTCGTCTCAGAGATCTCATTTATACAGCATTCAGTCTACTTTCATCTTTCCTGCCATTTCAGCTCCATGCCTTACTGCCATACATCATTGTATGAGACGATGTATGAATGTGAACGAAGCGAGGAATGTGTACCAAGACCGAGCTGTTTACCGGCCCATTCTCTCTGCCTATCCCTGCGGGGAAACCGCCTGATGATTATTTAGTTTTAATGTCTTCAAAGATATTCACTTTGTAGAGTCATTATTAATAAATTAATTAAAAAATGCTTTGTATTCACCACTTTATTAATATATACATATCAACATATCAACCGATGCTTTCTTCATCAGGAATATATAGAATACAATAATATATTATCGACCCCTGGAATAACAAGGTTCCATCTGACACAGAAATGTCATGCGATAATGTATTCTAAGGAGAGAAACTTTAAGGCTCACTATCGCATAACATTGCCGCGTCAGATGGATCCTTTTTGGTTGTCCCTCTCTAAACAAATATCCTCTTTTCTATCTAAAATTACCTCCCCCCCGTTCAACATCTCATCTCTTCTAAGTCTGAACTCGACTCCGTTCCATGTTATTATAAAATTTACCGATTTAAATTATGTTAATACGTGAATTCGCTTTCCTCTCTCCACAATTTGAAATGATGGCCAAGAACACCCAACAGATACACTTAATGGCGATATACACCTTTCTTTGAGGTCAGCAGATTTTAATGCTGCTAACCGATTAGTTGAACCCTCTCGGTTACTACTATTATCGAGCTTTTATATATCCGGCCCGGTCATTTGGAATAAGCTTCCCCAGATATTGCTAACATCCAGAATTTAGCAGAGTTCAAACGGGTCATAAAAACCAAATTGTTCAAAAAATCCCAACCAATATAAAATACAACTTCATGTAGGTAGAAATAGAATTTCAGGCCATTTTTTCTTTTGATCGCTTATTTAGTTGCTGTTTTCTCCTCCTTGTTATTCAATGCCCTTATCCAGTATCCAGTGAAAAACCATACATATGATGTCATATAATATTCTCTTGTTCGGTTGTTATTTGTACCTACTGTATATTTGATTATTTACACCCTTAGCTTCTAAATTGTTATAGTATAATATCTAAAATGTTCATCTAAGTGAGTCTGCTACACGTGAATATTTTAAATTGTGGTTTTAATTTGCATGCATGTAAAATGTATGTTATTTTCTAATTATATTAGGTTAGGTTATTTTGTGTAGATTTTCTTGCTCTTTTGATATTTGTAATTTACATATGATTTATTTATACCCCTAGTGCATTCTAAATTGTAATATAGTATTCTAAATTGTGCATGTAAGTGAGTCTGCTGCTCATGAATATTTTAAGTCATAGTTTTAATTGGCATATGTACTATAATAAGAGACATACGAGGTGTATTCAAAAGAAAAGGTGAATTTTGAATTTTCGTGGGTTGTGTACATTCGATTATCGATTTTTTTTTATGTTGGTACACATATGTTTTAGTGGTTTGTTTTTGACAACTGGAAAGGTTAGGGATAGGGGTAGGGGTTGAGGTTGGTGTAGGGGTAGGGGTAGGGGTAGGGGTAGGGGTAGGGGGTAGGGGTAGGGGTAGGGGTAGGGGTAGGGGTGGGGGTGGGGTTAGAGGTTGGGGTAGGGGTAGGGGTAGCGATTGGAGTAGGGGTTGGAGTAGGGGTAGGGTAAGGATAACACATCACAACCCCGGACAACCTCGGGTACTTCAGCTAACTTAAAAACAAATAAGATTTTGGGGAAAAAAAAAATTAAATTTCTTCGCTTTAATTTCAGATACTAATTTACAATCCATACATAAAACCATGAACAGTGTGACCTTAAAACGGGGTACCCTAGTAAAGTCATATTTTTCGCGACATTTATAAAGCATTTTGAAATAAATAAATAAAAATACATATAACACCTAATTTTTAAAAAAACATTTATTACAATATTTAAAAAAAAAAACACATTGAGTACTAGTTTATTTTACTTTTCAAAAATAAATTACAAATCACCGATGATTGGGATCATAGTCATCAATAGATAAATCATAATGATTATTAATATTTCATCCTGTTTAGAAACCTATCCAATGTAACAAATATAGCACTACGAGCAGAGTTCATTGAATAAAAATAAGTTTTCGTAGAAACACGTTCATTGTCTAATGAAGGCTAAAGCATTTTATAATATATGCCAGTGATATATATATATTACTATTATCTGTTTCAGATATAATTTATGTTATGTTATGTTTTATGTGCCTAGTTCTTTGATCAATAAACAAAAAGAGTTTATTATACGATCGTTTAATCCGATCTCTTTTTCACTCCAAATTCATTCACACGAATGGGTATTATAGACTTTCGAAAGTGACAACCTCAATTTAATCAGATCATGATATAGAATACGTAAGATTGGCCTTGTGGTTCAATAAGTTACCTTAAAATAATTGCTTTGAATTCGTCCGCCGTACCCGATTATTGCAGGATTAACGTCTTTTGTTTATTGGCGACTATATAAATAAACATGTGAAAGACAAAATAAGGTGCAACTATAAAAATGATTATAGAATAAGATACAAAATGATGCATACGAGTATATTAGTTACTATTTGATCGTTTTGTGTTTTTCTTTAGTCCTCCTCACTAGTGGGTCCTGTGCTGAGGGGGACTAGACTTATTTATTTTTATGTTATGTAATTAGATGCCTCTTCTTTGTCGTTTTCAGTGTTGTTTTTAGGTTTGTAACATAACATCTCATTTCAAACATCTCATCCTCATCTATACAATTTTTTGTCTATGGGTGGGATACATCCAAAGCAATCCAGTGTGGCAATGCATTTGTATTGCATAAGTTCAATAAAAACTTTCTACAATGGTCTGAACAGCCTAATAATCAAATGAGATGAAGACGTAGTCAATCCTATTTTTCATCCGAGATTACGATCTTACAATGGATGGCTTGTTGAACAAAGAAAACGAGGTCTTTCTCAACCAAAATACAAGCGACGTCCCTTCTAATAGTAAAACATCTACCAACTCGAATAACAAAACTTGTTTACTTTATCAGACCGGAGTTTTGATTGATGAATGCGAAAATCTAATAGTAATAATCATTTTTATTCCATCGTGGTTGTGTGGTGAGTCCCTAGTACAATCCGCCTATATAAATTCAATGGATACAAGGTAAGGACATTTAATAATAATAATATTTATTTATTGAAACATATATTATTTAACAAAAACATTTAAGAAAGCTTTGACTGCCCAACTAGGAACAAATCCCGTTTTAGGACAGCCAAATTGACAAGTTTAGTTCATATTAAGTGCCACTATACAAAAATAGAAGGGAAAAAAGCTAGTATTGACATAATATGGTAACATAATATATCTAGAAAAAAGTATAATAAATAAGTATAAAAAGATTATATGTATGTGTGTTTTTAATAGGTACGGGTTAGTGCTAAGAGAAAAAAGATGCGTTTAAAAAACATAATATCATTGAGTAATATTGATCAGATTGAGTTACGTATTACTCAGCTTTATGAGCCAACGACGAAACTCGGGGATGCAGCCCGACGAGGATACAGCAAATAGTTAATAACGTTCATCGGGGCCAATCACACGTTGCGTCAGGAAGATGGCCAACCAATGGACACAATTTTTGTTTTTTATGTTTCTCTGAATAAGGTACAATAAGGAACTCCAGTACACTTTTTTTTCTTATCAATAATGACGTTCAAACTTAAATACCAGTATATTTAGTTTTTTTTTCTTAAGTTGGTTTTTAAAGTTAAAATAATTTTCCAATAAAGTTCCAAATCCGCCAAAACACTCCAAATTAATGGGCGGTCGGTTTTGAGGTTAGAATGTCAAATGTCAAAACAAATATAAGGTTTACCGTACGTAATTTTATATTATATTCATAGTAAACCATAACTAAACTTAAGTAATAAATTTATTTAGAATCTATCACTCGAAGGATAATAATAGTATTGAGTATTAATACTATCATAATATCCGTATTGATAATTGGTTTGCTCATGAATACTCTAACTTATGTCATTAATAATAGTGTTTTTATTCAACAACAATTAAATAGGTTAAATTAACCCAAATTAAGTTTAAATTTGGCCAAAATTAAAAAACGAATCGTTTAAAATACAAAGCGAAATCGAAAACGATAAATATTCATACTGATCCAAAAACAGAATTCCCACGTGAGGTCAGATGTTCCAAATGCAATGGTACCAACATAATAATTTTTAAAGCCATTATATATTTCACTGGAGTTCCTTATTGTTTGCTGGTTTTAAACAAAAGTATTTGAGTGTACCTACGTATATGTATAACGATAAAATCTTAATATTTTTTCTGATATTTCACACAATAACTTTGATATAAAAAACATTATAGTAATTTTTTTCGTTGTTTCCTTGTATACCCATGCAAAACCTTTTACCCAATACAACAGTAGTACGTACGGTTGATACATTGTCTAAATTCACCGTCTGTATTACATTACACTGTGTACTCGTATTACAAAATCGATTAAAAAAATATATTATGACATCAATTGTCTACTCGTAGCTACAAACGACGGTATATATAGGTATACGAGGTGTGTTCAAAAGAAAAGGTGCATTCTGAATTTTTTCGAAAAGTATTTATTTATTATCAATATCCATTTTCTCCCCTTCAAAGTAATCCCCCTCAGATATAATGCACTTATGCAAGCGCTTCTTCCAATCCTCGAAGCACTTCTGGAATGCGCTTTTCGGTATGGCCATCAGCTCGTTCTTCGATTCTGACTTTATCTCATCAATTGTGGCAAAACGCTTTCCTTTCATTGGTCTCTTCAGTTTCGGGAATAATAAAAAGTCGCAGGGAGCCAAATCTAACCTTTGCAGTTGTCAAAAACAAACCACTAACCTTTGCAGTTGTCAAAAACAAACCACTAATCCAAAATGGCTGATAATGCTAACATATGATAAACATATGTGTACCAACATAACAAAAAAAAATCGATAATCGAATGTACAAAGCCCGCGAAAATTCAAAATTCACCTTTTGCTTTTGAATACACCTCGTATATATAACAGCTTGATATCAGAATTACACGGTTGGCAGCCAGCGACTGATGAGCTGGTCTTATTTATACCCATCTACCATTCTACTCCAAACGATGTCATTTCTTTTACGGACGAATGAGGCCACACGATGCTGATAGTTAATTATTTATCTCTGGTTTATCACGTACAACGCACCTAATAAGATTATCACTGTGATAACAAGGCGAAATGATATGAGATGAGAACAAGCGGTCACCGGAATATCACAGACAGAGATGCCTCTGGAAGTACCGCATTAAAGTTTGTGGTCAATTTATAATTTAACCTGTGGTTGGTCGCTTTTTAAGATCCATTTATATCTCTCGATTGCTAACAGGGTAATACACAGTTTGCTCGCATGTGCGTTATTTATAAAGTGTTAAAATATCAATAACAGAGAAATAAAAAACTATAATATATTCCTCAATCTTACATACATATCTTATTCTAACTTTTATTTAAGCTAGGGCAGACCCGTGAAAAATTACGGGATATTATAATAATTACAGGATTTGTCAGTTTATTTTTATTACATATATTTGTGTATTTTTTTTATTAATAGATAAAATTAAATTAGTAATTAATAAATGAAAAAATATATACATATATATTAAAAATTGGAATAAAAAAAAACTTTTTTTTTTTAAATGAGGGTTTTTTTTTATAAAGGAAAAAAAATTATTATCTGAACTGAAAAATAAATAAATACATATTGTTAATTTCTGAATTATAATGTTACGTACTCACATCATATCCAAAATTAAATTGTTTAACAATAATGCAACTGACTAAGGGAAATGTATTATCAAAGGTAGTAAGAGATTTTAAAATATTGTCAGGTTGTTCGTATCTCGGGAATGTTTGTCTTTATTTAAAAGTTAGTATCCGAGTAGACAAATGCGTCTGGTGGTGGTAACCCATACATTTTTATACTAAAATTTAAAAGGCACCAAAAATCAAGTTGCTCCAGGTGCCATTTGGTTCAGGTGCCGAGGCTGGCTCTAAACCTTTGCATTTAATGCCGCATCCAGACGCATGCAATGCAACTTGTAAAGCTGCATCTCCTGCAAATGTTTTTTTAAAACATTTACACAAAACAAAGGGGCGTTACCATACACATTTGTGTGTGCATACACAATGTTTTACTTTCCGTCACCAATGGAAAATATTCCCCTAGTGGGTGAAGAGGGGAAGAGGGGAAGGGTTTGTTTTTTGTTTTAATAACTTATAATTAAGGTTATGTATACTTAGCAAGATTATAATACATGTATTGTAAGAAGTTTACTTATGTATCAGTAATAATAATAATTTATTTGATTGTTACATATTCTCTTATTTTGTCTGCTATTTCTAACAGCCCTTATTCAGAACTTTTTTAGGGACAAACATTGTGATAAACACATTAAATATGTAGTACGCAAGTACAAAAAAAAATTATTTTAGAACTCATCTTGTCGTCTACGCAAAATGTTTTGGTTTTAACCAAAGCAGGAGATGGAATGTGTATGAAAACAAATGTTTTTGGGCGTGGTTTTTGTGTAATGTTACAAATATGATGAAAGTA
The DNA here is from genome assembly GCA_022606495.2 of Halesus radiatus. Classification (NCBI taxonomy): domain Eukaryota; kingdom Metazoa; phylum Arthropoda; class Insecta; order Trichoptera; family Limnephilidae; genus Halesus; species Halesus radiatus. The sequence continues at coordinate 98,758 of JAHDVE020009275.1, forward strand.
AATTAGTCAATTTATTTTTACAGTCTTCTACACTTCTCCCCAGAAAAAAGGGCAACATCGTCCTAAGAATCGGTTTTCGATGTTATTTTTAAGTTCGGGATTCCAAAGCAGAGGCTTTTCTTGATATTTATTTTAATTATTTGATTATACGCTTATCTGGGCTTTTATATGGATTTAAGAACATAATATAAAGAGCTATCAAAAATTAAAAGTACACAGAGATTCGAAACCACAAAGTAATAATCTTTTTCAAACGTTTAACAGTGAGTTCAAATAGAAAACCAAAACAATATTATAACACAAATCATTAACTCTACATAATATCCAAGATACAATACTATGACGCTTTACTGTATAAATGGAGTCAGCAAACACATCAAAAACCCCTCCAAACCTGTTGCCCAGATCATGCATTCTATTGGTTAATGAATGAGACTGATAGTTGGTTGTGTAAGTGTTGCAGAAAAATGTTACAGTGTGTCTTGTGTTCTTCGTCGGTACATTTAATTTAATAGTGGCGAGGATGGCAGGGATGTCAATTCGGTTGTTAATGATTCTATATAATACAACTAGGTCTGACATATCTATCCTGTCAGACAGCGTAATCAGATGCAATTGATTCGTCAAACTTACATAATTAATCTTTTCAATTGTAATTTTCAGTTTAAAATTTATATTATTTTTATAAACAATAATTATTAGCCTGAAAAACTCATCCAAATTGAAAAAAACCTTTCCGAGCAAAGATAAATGTCGCCGATAGGACTCGAACCTGCACCCTTCTGATTGCCGGTCAGATGCTCTACCGTTGAGCTACGTCGGCTTATCGCAAACCTGCCAAGTTAATCAATATATACTAGTGTTTCATTCAATAATTACTGTTTGTATTATATTTTTACCTGTAAACAACCAACTTTATTAGTATGAGAAAGGCTTGTAACGGCTAAATCCCTCAAATGGATGGCGTCGAGACAAATTATGTCTACATTTTATTGGTGAAAATTGCTTTGACTTGTCAAATATTTATTAATTGATAAACTAAAGTTCTTAAAAACTTAAGACAAGATTTTTGTGCATAGCGCAAAGGGTAACAATTATTTTATAAACAATAATTATTAGCCTGAAACACTCATCCAAATTGAAAAAAACCTTTCCGAGCAAAGATAAATGTCGCCGACAGGACTCGAACCTGCACCCTTCTGATGTCCGGTCAGATGCACTACCGTTGAGCTACGTCGGCTTATCGCATTGTTTATAAAAAATAATTGTTACCCTTTGCGCTATGCACAAAAATCTTGTCTTAAGTTTTTAAGAACTTTAGTTTATCAATTAATAAAATTTATATATTTAGAAATTTGTGCTGAACCCGTTCTATATTGTTAGAGTGTACTTTATAGAAAGGGGACCAAATAGGTGAATTATACTCGACTTGACTTGTAACTAATGAAGTGTAGAGCATTCTCATACAATCTAAACACTTGAAATCTAATAAAGTTCTGCAATATGAACTGATTAGTTCGAGTGACTGTTCTTCGCTTCACATGATGAACGTCCAAACGGATGAAATGAGTTGCATTGCATGTTCGTATCGCTGTCCAAACGACGAATTCGCATTGCATTGCGTGATGCCTTGCATTACACGCGTCTGAACGAGGCTTAACACGTGGTGTACTATTTATATAAGTACATAAAGAGTACCAGAAATATATTATTATATTGAGGTGTCCGATACAATTCATTTTAAACCACTCCTCGGTATTGATATTAATATTAACAATGGAACGAATTCTAACGAACAATAAAACAACCAATAAAAAATAACACCCAAATAAAACTACAATACGAATTTCATATTGAAGGTTATGGTTAGATTTTTTTTTTTAAACCAGAAGTAAAATAGAAAGAGCGTCGCTGAATTCGGAAAATCCGGCAATTATTTATGTTTTCATGAACTGTGTTTACGGAGCGTGAAATGTTATACAATTTAAAGCATTCGTAATTCGTACTGCACTTAGCTCGGCTTAACGAACTCCATACGATCATATTCGCGTTCGTAATTAAATTTATTGGGCTAAATAACGCTACACACAAAAGTGTATTCAGTTTAAATGTGCCCTCAATATATCGCACCAATGCGATGTGATCCCGAATATGAAAACAGCATGTAAGAATTTGTGCAAGTCATCGATATACCAAACAAGAAACAGATGGTGGTTGGGTTATTTTATTAATAATAATAATAATAATTTGATGATTTGCATAGCGCCGTTTTTGGAAAAAATCACCTCAAGGGCGCTGTACAAATATTACTTCCTATTCTTTATCTAATTATGTACAAACTGATACAGTAAAACATACTTACCTGCAGCTGGCAGCTGGCAGGTCGATTCAGATGAACACAGTTTTATTAGAAAATTTAGAAAATTTATGCATAGACATGATATTTTTACAGTTGCCATTTTATCCTTCTTTTCTATTGATGTTACATTTATTAGAAGATTGGTGGCATAAGAAGATTTGGTATTTATTTGAAATATTTACAATGTTTAGGACTGGAGAATATTTATAAAATGACCATAAAAAGCGTAAGAAGTTTTTAATAGATATTCACATTTATATTTTTAAACATTTAGTTATTTACAGTGTTGCTGGCTGTGGACGCATTTGTGCACCGATGAGTGATTTTTATTATTATTATTTTTTATTCTATAAGTGATTTTAGGTAAGCACTAACTGGATACCCTAGCTAAGCAATTTAGGTGTGCATTTCTTCAATTAATGGATATGATTGTCTGAAAAGATGAGTTTTAAGTTTAGTTCTGAGTTGTTGCAATTGTCTCAATAGTAAGACCATTTTATTGGATTATTTGTAGTATTTATTTCAATATTTTGTTTTAACCATTTAATCAATCTGCTGAACCTATACAAATCACAAGTGCGCCCTACTCTAGAATTTGGTAGTCACCTCTGGTCGGGAGCCCCAAAATATCTGAAAAAACCCTTGACTCTGTGCAGAAACGGGCGGTCCATTTAATAGATTCGCCTATCTTAACAAACGAATTGCAATTTTTGGAGCACGGTCGTCAGGTGGTAATGCTGTCCTTTTTTTACCGGTATTTTAATGGAAGATGCTCTGAGGAACTAGCGTCAGTGATCCCTTCGGCACCGGTGTATAGTCGGGAAACACGCCATACTCGCGCTCAGAATTTGTACCCGGTTAACATTTATCACATAAGAACAGGTCGCTTCTACGACTTGTACATACTTTTCCATGTTATGTAGCACCCATCAATTGGCAGGTAGGTGCTGCAAACACTTCTGTTTCGAACCGTTTTTTATAAGTCAATGACCCGAATTATTTCCCCTTCTCGGATCGACCGCCGAAATTCTTGTATTAAACCCCAATCAAAGGTGCGATGACTCGATAACAAAAGATCTCGAGCGTTATTTTTATCGTCCCTTTTATTCATAACACACTCATAAAATAAAAACTCACTTACATCAGCAGCTAACAATTCCAATGGCTGTTTACGCGGTATTTTTTGAATTTAGAAATAACTGCAGCATGCCAAAAAATTAGTTAGGTAAGTACCTACTAAAATAAATAATATTTGTATGAAAGCGTATCGAATTACTTGCCTCCCTTCAAATGTTCTCATAAATGGAACAGCCGTTCTAGACCCTAGGCTTCAGTGTTTATAGCATCAAATAAATCATCAAATAATAATTTCAAGTTAGCACCGACAATAGACAAGTAATCGGGGTCCTACTCGCTCACAATACAACGATCATCCCCTCGACGAGATGTGCAATAATAATGGGTAGTGCATGTGGACCGACAAAGCGAGAATGTGCGGTAGGGCTTTTTCCAAGTTTATCAAACAGAAGAGTAACTTGATTAGAGCACAATATACGGTCGGGTATGCGCTTTACAATATTATATGCAGCACTCAAAGCTTGTATAGATGGGGTGCGTCCCCCTCGCAATAAGTCATCATTACAATAAAACTGGAACAAATGCGTGTTCCACAGATTTTACAGTATGCGTGGATTTAGTTTCGGCGCGACCGTTAAAATCTCGCCACTGACAGAATGCTATGTCGAGTAAAACATTTTAATGAATTAATTTAATGTTAATTTATTATGCATGGATCTTAACGGATTTGTGTGCTTTAATATAAAACCAACTGTCTTAATATACGTCTTGATTTAAAGTTTTAAGGTCTGATTAATATTATTTTAGTGCATTTGAGAAAAAAAAAATTGTTATTAGACACACGTAAATATAAAATGTGTGAAAGTACACGGAAGAAGCTGGGAACGTTTCAGGATGATGTGGCATGATTAAGTGAATCACCTTCATAGGTGAATAACCATCGATTTACTCAGAAATTATTTTATGAGTTTCATTTTAAGTACCTATACAGAAATAATATAAATAGATCGTCTGTAAGTGACTTCTCCACAGTTTGATAATGTCTTCGGGAGGCGAAACAGATGTCACGTGTAATAATAATTACCTAACAGAACTTATTTTATAAATAAACCGTTGTAAATTGCATAATAATAGTAATTTTTTTTTTTAAACCTTTAATTAATAATGGAGTTCTATGAATTAAACCTTAACATAATATAATAATGCAGTTTCTCACAATAAGATGTTAAAATAAAAGTACAATATGCTAGACATTTTGTTATTGGTGTATACTGTACATTACCTACCAATATAGTACGATAATTACAGTATAATCCGTAGTTTGGATGGTTAAGGGGGAACGGCTGCGGTGCCTTTTTCATACAAAACTGAATTTTGGATTGGAGGCCAAAATACTCATCCAAACTGAATGATCTATATTTTTAATTAAAGGTTTAGTAAATATCTAGTACGGTAAAGAATTATTTTATTTATTTTTGTTTTACCTTATGAAATATCGGCCATTAATGGAATTGATTTGTCGCGATGTTAGAGACGTCTTTAACAATTATTTAGGGGGTAACAACGGTGATCTAAAAAAAAGTTTTAACCCATCTGCTTTGAAAATGAAATGAAATATAAAATTAATTTTATTTTTAAAATATTAAAATAAGCGTTGTGGTGGACTTTCAATTAAATTAAAAACGACCAATTTACGGTGGAACACAAATTTGCCATACAGAATTTAAAACATTGACAAGAAAAAACCTTTTTTTTAAATGTTTTATTTTTATATTTGTATTTATGTAATCATGCATAGAAAATGTGATATATTTTTTTAAAAGTACGATAAACCCGCAAATAATTTTCTAAACTGTCTCTAAAATTATGAAAATTGATTTTTTTTTCATGACACACACTTAAAAAATTAAAACAAAATAATTAAAATACTTCTCATCCGTACTAGATATTTACTAAACCTTTAATTAAAAAAATAGATCATTCCGTTTGGATTGGTATTTTGGCCTCAATCCAAAATCAGTTTTGTATGAAACACCGCAGCCGTTCCCCTTAAGCGGCAGAATGCTCCCCTGCCACGCGGACGACCCGGGTTCAATTCCCCGTCAGTAACAGTTTTAAAAAAAATATATATATTTTTAACATTTTTATTTTTCCCTACTTGCTACGTTAGATTTATCCGTGCTATACGTAGTCCATTTCTACATATAAATATAAAATAGTAACATAAAATCTTGTTAATATAATAACATATGTGTATTACACTTTACATGATTTAACATAGAAACCAAAAAAGTTATTTAAAGATACCAATGCTAAAAAAAAAGAACATTGATTTATATAATAAATATACTCATTACAGTCCAACACAAAAACAACACAGAAAAAGTTAAACAACGTAGAAATAAATCATTTGTATAAATAATCAAATTTAAAAATTAATCACATACTTGACCATAGACATTTAGAGGTCAATAATCGTTTATCGGTAAGCTACTGTTCGATGGGTTGTAATTTTCTGGGAATGTCCATATCATAATCCAGTTAAAAATAAATATGATATTTAATATAACCGATTTTTTTTCAGCAGTGGAAAAAATAGTTAAGTAAAAGGGAAATTTGGTTGATGAAGACTGATAAATGTAGCCTTTATCTATTATTTTACTCCCACTTTTATACTTAGGTCAGTGTAGGAAAGAACGAAACAGAAAAATAATAGAAGGTTGGTAATACTTGCTTAACACATAACCCCCCCACTGTTACGAGTTCATAGTATTCGACAAATATAATATTATGAAACGACAACAAAAAACAATATTAATTTGTTACTCGACTTTCTTGTCGCACGGTGGACATGTTATATATATATATATTTTTTTTAAAGTTCAACGGCTTTCAAGATGTTGTAATTTTATTTCCGTCTTCGTGAACTTCGTTGTTTAATTTATGAAAAATAACATCATCTTTTTAATCTTTAAAGTTCATATATTATACGTTAATGTTTTCGGCGCACGCAACTCTTCAGCATAAGCGTTACGAGAAGGTTTAAAAGTAACATTTTTTTTAAATTTATGCTCTTTTTTATTATTTATGATATGCCCGGTTATTGAATACCGATGACTTACGGGCGTTCTTTCCAACCCTACTGAGCAACTGCTGAGCTGAAATTTTGCTTCAACACTGTTGAAATGCATAAATACGCTCTTCCAAACGAAATTATCGATCAATTTAGTATATCGATTTTTGTGGATTAAGTTCCCCTCAATATAAATCGGATTATTTTTTATAGCGGCGTTTTTGTGAAAAATCACCTCAAGGGCGCTGTACAAATATTACTTCCTATTCTTATATTATTCTTATATACGAATGACTAGTTATAAAAAGTGTCAATAGGGTGAACAGATGGCACCGAAATATCAAATGTCATTATTAGTTTGCGATCTGTTTCACGCGAATCAAATATTGAATGACAAAGATTAATATCCGTTTTCAAATGCTTTTTGCATATTTTAAGTAAAACTAAAGAGAACCTAACTTATTTAACTTACTATAAGGTACGTTTTGTCTTATTTTTTCACGGACGAGTATCGTCAAATCCAACAAGGAATCAACGACAAACAACGATACCAACAAGGTGCTTTCGCGGCAATAGAAAAGTCAAGCAAACGCTTTATTTTCAACATATTTTTAACGGACATGTTTTTAAAGTATAAAATGTTGATATACGTTGTAGTTTTTTAAACAAATCTAGGTTAATTTTACATTGAACGTTTTTACTTTGTTGTCACTTTATTGTCTTAAAAGTGGGCGGGTACTATTTTATTATCTATGAAAGTAGGCGGGCACCTTCATAGCCAAATTAGAAAGTTCAACGATAAAAAAAATATTGGAAACAGGTAAACAGAGCGAATGCTCAACAAAACACTTGGCTGATCTGTGCCTAAAATCGATCATTCAAAAAGTTGGGAAGAACTGCCGTTAGGGCCCAGACATGGTCGGTATATTTACACGTTTCAACGAAAATTAAATTAGTACTGGACCAAAATTATTTTATATCTTAAAAAAGGAAAATTTAAATTACGCTATTCCAATGATATTTTTGACACATTACATCAATAAATTCAACAATAAGGTCCGTCATTGAATTTCGCCTTTTCTCAAAATAATGGTTCACGGAGATTACCGTTTCCATAACTCGGATTTGACTGTAGAATTCATGGTGCAAAATTTGGCCTTTCCTTGAGCGCAGTTTATTTGCAAGAGTGTATTTTAATCGCACTTAAATTTCCGGAAAACCACGCTTGATTAATCCAGGACAGAATAAATTAAGGCATCTATCAATGTTTACAACGGTTATGGAATAAGAATATAATTGGTTATATCCTGTTATACAAGTTTAATCATTAAAATAAACCCAGTTCTTTCAACCTCGGATCAAGTTTAACTGTCTGTTATACGCCGTGGTTTTTGTGTACATAGAAATAATACAAAGGATTGAATTTATACTTTTTACCAATCAAGTAACACGAAATTATTATGGCTATATGTTCGAGTATATGTATGTAAATGAATATTTCTCTGTCTGTCCTCGATTTTCAGGAAAATTACTTGACCAGTTTCGCTGAAAAAGGCACAGTTTGTTCTTATTACTAACGGGAAGGTTTAGAGAGTAATTTGAATGAAATTCAATATGTAAAACTGTCGTTATAAAGTTTTAAAATTAGTATGAAAAGCATTGAACCCGCCATGTTTTATTTTGGTTAGCCCATAGATATACAACTCTGGTTAGCCACAGATTACATATTTAAAAGAATGAGATTTATTTAGATAGAATATTTTCAAAATCGATAACACAAGTAGGCACCTACTTAAGAAGTTATTTTATTTAATAATTTAGAAAAAATAAATTTTTGGAATGAACCAAAATTTTCAAATCAATTTTTTTTTTATATTCTCATATGAAGCGGTAACTTGGTTATGTGACATTATAATTTAAAAAATAAAACAATAACTTTGTTTACATCACTTTTATTTGGTATATACTTTTGCCGACCGGATTTCGCCACTTCCGTAGCTTCTTCAGGGCAGTATAATACTAAACTATGAACTAAGATACACATGTGTTATAGATTGATAAAAATAGGCGAGTGAAGGGCCAAGGATGGAAGGGAGCAGGTACCGGACCGGGAATGGCGTGTACTTTGTTTAGTGGGAATATTTTAAGGATTGGGCTTTTATTGAAATTTATTTGATTATTAACGAGTCTACTATTACTGTTTTTGGCTTTCCTCATTTCTAATGCTTCTATGTTATCTAGTATAATGCATATTCCATTTTTATGCAGTAAACTAGTGTCTGTATTTTTATTGAATGTGTGGTCTGTTTCTAAGGTCTGTTACTTAAATTTTAATGTTTCTTCATTTCTTTGTTTAGAGCTAGTAGATCGTTGTCAAATCAATTATAGCACCCAAACGACAAACATGAACTTACAACTTCATAACTTTATTAAAAATAAAAAATAAAAACGAGCAAGGTCGGGTACACATCAGCTAGTACATAATTAAATATGAACTCTAAATAACTTTATATTCATCAATTATTTCGAACAAAATACATCAACGAGCGGTCAAGCGTGCATATTGCTCAAAATACGAACAATGAAAATATGAGTATATTTTACCAACTAATTTGAAATGAATTTTTCTTTCAATTTAACACAAATTATTCATGATTCATATTGTTCAATTAAAAAAACATTTCATGTAAATAAGACAATTTTTTTATAGTTCAGTTTCCGTATTTCTATTTCTAGGAAGTCGGCGTGATTCAAAGCTGATACGTATGAATCTTTATTTACCGATGTACCGTATTCACCCAAACGTAACAATATTTTGTGCTGCCAGTTCTATAAAAAGGTATTTGAGAATCTTCCGGGTGGACCAATTATAATTTCTATGTTTTTACGTCGTGGGTATAGACAAAAAGCGTTTCTACCGGTACGCACTAGAAGAAGTAAATAGATTGTATCTTTCTCAGAAACATTAACTTAACGACTAAAAGAAAAATATTTTCGTACGTTGAAGACGACACAACTAAAAATGTTAATAATATTTAAATATTTGCATTCCTTCGTTCAAATTCGATTTAACATGATCATTTCGTAGGTTCGACGAACGTTAAATGAGGTTTTGAACTCAAGGCGTCTTCTGGTATTCTGAAAACTTGTCTATGAAATAGCGAAATGTAAATTTCATCCCATGAACCCATAGATCTACTATAAACATATGACTGACCTTCTACTTATAAGTTCGCAGCAAAAAGCCTACGAAACTCCACGTAGGAGGGTGGGAATACAGAATGTCGATTCCATAGATATTTACATATTTTCAAAAATGGTAAATTTCAACCTTCACTTCGCACCATAAACAATTAATTCAAAAGAAGAAGGATGCAAAAAATGGCAATGAATTCTTATGTTGTAATATTACAATCGTTTAGGAATATATGCTGGTAGGTACCTGCCTACCTTTAATCCCACGCTCTAAGTCGAATAAAAAATGATTATACACCTTAATTACCAGGTATTATTGCTTCAATCTCTGCTTGTTTCAGATATTGTTCGTACATTATGTACATTGATGTTCAAGAACTAAGCAGTAATACTCAAATAAAACCATGTAATTACTCCTGCCGAGGACATTCAAAAGGATTTCAATGTGTTTTATGATAAATTAATTATTAATAATTAGCCTGGTGGTTTACTGTAAGGCAGCAGAAGTTCAGGTTTACATAGGAATGTATTCCAACGTACCAGGAAGCGTTATGCAACCCTTACAAGCAGTGACGTTTTCTCTAAAGAGCGATTGCGCAGGGAACTCTCATTCAAAATAAGAATAGCTTGTATTATAATATTAGCACATTATAAACAGCGAGCCGTTAAAATTCCGCTTTTAAAATCTACGCAATCGAATACTACGGTCAAAGAGCAACGCAATATTCCCAAAGGTACTGTGCTGAATGGATTCAGCACATATGGGCTCACAATACCAAGCAAATACTTCAAACAAAAAATCAAAACAACACCATCCCCCTGACGGTGATTAAAGACACATGACCTCGGAAGTTTCGCGAGTGTCACCGAGATGGTGCAACCTTTGCACAATAAGAATGCAAGTTGAATATTATTATTTTACTTTATTTAGTTAGTACTAAATATTTGTGAGTTTTTATTTTCTTGTTTCTTGCTTCTAACAGCATTTGTAAATATATTAGTAAAACGAACAGATTATAATGCATACTTTTGTTTTTGTATTCAAAATTCAATCCTTTTTTTGGTAAGAGCACCGTATTCGCTAGTTATTATAGTACCCCTCGCACCTACTTTATTTAAATGATTTGACTGCCGCTGTATTCGACGATTCGGCGAAGGACAACAAGTACATTTCGATGAAATTTAATATCTTCTAATGAATTTCTGATTGAACCCCCAATTAAAAATACCACGAACCGCCACGAAGGCGTTTGTGCATTTTATCTATGATTTTAACCGGCTTTTAAATAAATAAAAATTGCAAGTATGGTACTACTTGGTCTTCAGTTGGTTTTAAACATATAATAACGTTCCAACAATCGGTTGAATAGTAATTACACAATATGTGGAGCGTCCCACAAAGATTTCGCCTTCGGCATCCAATATTATTACTCGTATATACCCAAGAAGATGCCAATATGAGTATAGTATTATATTAATATTCTCAAAAACAAAACATTACGATACCTACGAGTATATTATTATTATCTCGTACGAGTATATCCGTAAAATAAAAGGATATTAAAGAAAATTTCAATTTGTACCTATATAACGGCCAGCTCCCAAAAATACACACTTTGTAGTCTGCTAACCCAAGAAATACTATGAATGATTTATATCTAAATTCTATACAAGTAGTTAGGAAAATGTATAAAGTTTCAAAAGAAAAACATCCTCAAATTTTAATATTTTAAACGCTTTATAAAATACGTATTGGAATACTCTTAAAACGTTAAAAATGCCCTCACTGGTTATAAATGTACACCTGTTTTCAGACATTTTGGTATATATTTCATGGAATTTAAAAAAATATAATTTAAAGATTTTGTCCTTTGAAACCTTATACATTTTTCTAACTACCTGTATAGAATTTACAAATAAATCATATTTAACATTGCTTGAGTTAGCAACCTGCAAAGTGATATTTACGGCCATTTTTGAGAGCTGGCTCTTAAATCAATGGCGTTTTCATGTCATTATTGAAAACATTCACCGATTATTAAAAAAATCACCTATATTTATATTTATATTGTCATGTTTTTTTTATATTGAGGATTGTTAGTATTTACTTATGAATTAATGTATATGCACGTATTTATCATAAACGGTTATTTGTGATTTTTAAATTCAATATCCTAGAAAAAAATATGAAACAATTGTTGCCACATAAATAAATAAATATTATACTTACAAAACGTTTTTGTTTGACAAAAATATGTAATCATGGGATTCTGCAAATCAAACTATAACTGTTAAATAATACATTATATCCATACCTTAGAGCTTTGAGGGTGTGAGAGCTTTTATCTAAACTTTGTATAATAATATTGGATAGCATTTTTTTAAGGATTCCCCGACCAAAATTTCAAATTACTTTTTAATTTACAATAAAATATACATTTTTTTAAAGCCGAAAGTCTCATATTATATCTGTGTAAAGAGAATACTACATTTGAATTTATCGGTATGGAAAAAAATATAAAATGACGTATTTTGAATTAACTGAATAAAAAAAATCGTGTGGGAAAACATACCTTCGAAGCATTGAACTGATTTCTTCATAACATCCAATACCGGTGGTAGGTCCTACATAATCCAATTAAAAACACTTCACTTCAATGAATCACACGATAAAAATAATATTCGCAAAATAAATTTTAAACTCACGGACAGGCACTTTAAAAATGTAAACAAAAAAACAAGAACTTTTCAAGTCGGCAAAAAAACCACAATAATGACAACACTGAGGTCCACGGCTACGCACGGTCGCTTAAAATTGGAATAAATAACATGTTCGATTTTCGGGTTCGGTGGAGATGTACTGCGAGGTATTTATTACACCGCGAGCGCTACGTGCTACAAGGCAAGGCCGCGCCACACGTGTTGGTGTGCGGACGCGCTGAGGTCGACTGAAACTGAAGCAGGCACTACTAAAAGCAGAGGTTGAATTTAGGAACTCGCGGTCGGAAGCATTGTCATTTGAAATTACATAACATTAACAATTATATATTTTTTTAAATAACTTACAATGAATTCTATTTTTACGAATATAAATGAGTGTTGTTTCAGTTGTATTTTAGTGCAGATGATCTCAATGCCAATAAAAAAAGTTAAAACATATGTTTAATACAAACCAATCTAATTAGCATTGAATGAATTATCGATTATACGTTTATTATTCCATAATTAAGTATATATTTTGAAAAAATGCATCTGTATTAAAATACTTCTATAATATTTCTCCATTTATTTTTCCATTCGGTGTGTACCTACATAATATGTTATGTTCCTATATATGGTACATGAATTTTGAAGTAAATTATTCGAATTGTGCTATAAATATTAATTGTTTTAATAAAGACATTTCGAATTGTATTTAAATAATACTAATTATTTCGTTATGCAAATTTATTTTAAAAAAACTCGTATAATTCAAAAAGTAACTACATGAAATTATGATTACGTATTATAATATAAATATAAATTATTCAAATTATAGCACTTATTTAATTAAAATTGTTAATAGTTTGCATAATGACTCGTTTAAGGCTTTTGGTATAATTAAAAGGGTACTTTAATTCCTTTTTGCTACTCTTTTGATTTTAATGGACTGTTCAAACAAATGTGTTAAAATTCGGTAAATAAGCAGTCACTCAGTCGGTTCATATGATCCAGTTATTAAAATTAAATATCGCTTCACGAAGGTGAAGATCGAAATGTAATTTATATAACTTAGTGCTATGTTTTATGAGGCATAGCAAAGCATCGTAACGCGTCATGAAAATCATTGTATTCTTTGGTAAACCAAGGATTACAATATTTTCATCGTTATCACCTGATTTTAGAGACGGGATCAATAAATTGGTAAGCCAATATTATTACTTATAATTTATAGTATTCTAATTGTGCTCTTGCCTCACTCTCATAAAAGTGACATAAGCAATATTCATCAATTCTATAAATAAAAAAAATCGGATAAGTAACGTGTGCAGGCGCCAATAATTTATTTCTTCACATTTAATAACACAAATTAAAACCCACACTCCTGTCTCTCAAAATAATTATCTCGCAATATCGGTTACACTTGCCAAACATTCATATTAAAAGAATATGTACCGATTCATTAAAATCGCACTTTACTTTGTGTTCCTCACAGACACAGGGACCCGTTATTTTCCCCTAGGTAAATGCCACGCGGCCGTCGATTGGGCAACCCTGGATTAAGTTCGGCCGTTAGCCAACCCGGCGTTTTGTCGGTAAAAAAGAATAAGGGCGTTTATATCAACCCGAGCTTCCTTTCGATTTAGGAGGCCGGGAACACATTGTACTCTAAGGTAGGTACTGGCCATTGAAATTCAATACAATAGAAGAGCCCCCACCAACATCTATCTGTTCAAATCAGATCGGATGATCGAATTATATCACTGTTACTCGTTGGCCAGCCGGCGTGACCTGCCCAAAGCCGGCGGACTTTTACGCGGCCGAGGGTTGCGTGGAAAAGCAGGAAAACGGATGAAAGACGACATTTCCACATAAAAATAAGAAACGGCACTGTCCGAACGCGAAATAAGACCACGTTTGAATCACGTTCACGCACGGGCACATACGAGTACATTTTGTTTCGATTGTTTTACGCACAAACAATGAACGACAAACCTTGTAAAGTATTCTGCGATATCGCCTACCACCACAGGAACACAGACACTATAATAATATCTATGGATTAATATCCGTCCACTAAAAAGATAACAAAGCTGGGACAAACAACACACGCTAGGGTGAAATGACAAGACAAAACAGATTGTTAGGGCTGAACCTAATATATATTTGTAACAGGTTGACGTATTATAATACCGCAAGATATTGGATATATCGATATTGAATCCAAGTGTAGAAGTGATATTTTGTTATCCATATCTACTGAATACGGTTTAATTAACCTAATTCAATTTCATATATGACTATGAGAGCTACTCGTTCTAAAATCCTGTTTAAATGTAACAACACCAGGACTGAGCATTACAAACACTCGCTTGTACCTAGATTACATGAAGATAGTAATAGATACATAGATGTAGCTGATCTATTTACCTGCACGGAAGGTAAGTACAAGAAGGCTATACCATCATATCTTTTCAATCAATATTAATTTAACCTAAGTTAATTATATATTTTATATGTACGCATATCTTTTAATTGTATGGCAGACAGAGTATTGCACTCACCGCTTTGTTCTGCTGAAATAAAACATTATTATTATTATTATTATATACTTCATTTATACGAATTTTTATTCTTTATATACTCTCTCATTTCATTGTACGACCTAGTTCCACATTTAATAGTTACCTTTTAAAATTATTTGTGCTATATCATTATGCTTGTAGTTGACTGTGACATATAATTATTATTTATGGTGTATTTATACCGTTGATATTAAATAAATAAACAAATATTGATTTGGTAGATATTTGAATAAGTGGATATTGATGTGGTATTTGAATATCGATGTGTGATATCCGAATATCGATGTGCGATATCTGAATATCTGGACACCGATACGTTGTATTTATAGGTCTGATACTTTATTTTGTTCTAGGCTAATAAAAAAACTTTTCAAGCGATCCGTAGTGGGCCGTCTGATGGGCCATCGTGTAGAGCAGGTATTAGATGTCGTATGTCCTAAGGAAAGTTCGTGGTACGAACTTCAATTCTAGATTCAGTGTTGTAACGTTTCGATATATATGCTGTATGACATATACATATATATGTCATGCAACTCGTCGATTTGAGAATTGTTGGTAAAATTTGGAAAACTGGCAATATTTAAAGGCGAGCTGGCGTACATTGATGGCGTATCAAAGTTGAGAACCTTAAATATGTTACGAGTCATTTGAATTAACCCACGGTAAAAAAAACAGATAGAAACATTTACCATAGAGTATAATATTGTTTATTAATAAAATAAAATACAAACGACTGGCCGTAACTTGTTAGAAAATTTTAAACAATATTTAAAAAAAAAAATACAGTTTTTTTCCTCTCCTGAAAAGTTGACATTTTGTAGATTTGCAATTTTGGCATGGAGGTGATGTTATGTAGTCATCGGTGTAAATAAAACAGTGGCAACAGTATTAAAATAAATATTGTTTTCAGAATGAGTAAAATTAAGGTTTGTTCAAAAGAGAATGTGAATTTCGATTTTTTTTCGAAAAGTATTTATTTATTCATCAATATCCATTTTCTCCCCTTCAAAGTAATCCCCCTCAGATATAATGCACTTATGCAAGCGCTTCTTCCAATCCTCAAAGCACTTCTGGAATGCGCTTTTTGGGATGGCCATCAGCTCGTTCTTCGATTCTGACTTTATCTCATCAATTGTGGCAAAACGCTTTCCTTTCATTGGTTACTCAGTTTCGGGAATAGGCAAAAGTCGCAGGGAGCCAAATCTGGTGAATACGGTGGTTGAGGAATGATTACGGTGTTGTTTTTGGCCAAATAATCACGAACGAGCATTGATGTATGAGCTGGTGCATTATCGTGATGCAAAATCCATGATTTGTTTTTCCACAATTTCGATCGTTTGAGCCGTATTTCTTCACGCAAACGTTGCATAACTTCCTTGTAGTATTCCTTATTAACCGTACGACCTGTTGGCAAGAACTCGTGATGCACCACACCATTGTAATCGAAGAAAACAGTGAGCAAAACCTTCACATTTGATCGAACTTGGCGTGCTTTTTTCGGTCTTGGCTCTTCTGGCCGCTTCCATTGGGATGATTGGGCCTTGGTTTCGACGTCATAACCATATACCCACGTTTCATCACCAGTTATGACCCTTTTGAGCAAATCTGGATCGTCGTTGACGTCATTCAACAATTCCTGAGCGATACTAATGCGACGTTGCTTTTGCTCAAAATTTAGCAATTTCGGAACAAACTTCGCTGCCACACGTTTCATGCCCAAAACACCCGAGAAAATTGCATGGCATGAGCCGATCGATATGCCAACATCCTCTGCAACTTCCCTAATAGTGATTCGGCGATTTTCCAAAACCATTTTCTTCAATGTTTCGATGTTTTCTTCGTTTGTTGACGTGGTTGCAACTCCAGGACGCTCATCGTCATTAACATCTTCTCGGCTTCTGTAAAGCGATTGTGCCACTTATAAACACTTTTTTGAGACAAAGTAGACTCGCCGAATGCCACAATCAACATTTTAAGTGCGTTGGAGCACTTTATTCCTTTTTTAACGCAAAATTTAATCAATTTTCTTTGATCCATTTTTTAAAAAGTAAAAAAATCGAAGAACACACAAAAACGTGACTAACCTTTCCAGTTTTAAAAAACAAACCACTAATCTAAAATGGCTGATAATGCTAACATATGATAAACATATGTGTACCAACATAACAACAAAAAAAATCGATAATCTAAAATTCCAAATTCACCTTTTCTTTTGAACAAACCTCGTATAGTCCCGATTTTGCAAGTTCGATTCCCATCGAAGACTAAGCTAAAAAAAATACTAACACGGTTTTCCGCGCTTTTATAATTAATTACAAAATTAACTAAAATGCATAAATATCTAGTGTAGTAATTACTATCACAATTGGCGCCGTAATGGCCAATCTTGTTCGTTTTATATCCAAGGAACAAGCAGTTGCTTTTTTACGAGGGGAGTCAGGCCGGACAGGGGTAGAAGAATTTAAATTGCCGTCCCGAGATCAGGGGTGACTAAACTTGTTGAACTCGGCCCGAATTCAATCGAGTGAATCGACTGATTAATGAACAACTTACTTATGCTCAATTTTTGCTAGGTTTTTTTTTTAGCAAGGCAATGATTATCGAGATGAAAATAAATACAGTAGCTTTTACGGCTAATACCTACAAGTCGGATTCCAATCGATTTTTTCGATTGAAATTTTTTTCGAACGAAGACGTTAAACTCATTGGGATTTAGATCTAATAAATATTACGTATACTTTATGTTTCACGCTGTGTCTCGGAGGGGTAATTTAAAGTATGCGGTGCACGATTGATCGCACGATCACGCACAGACCATTTTTTATATCTGTTTTTCTCGGAACCAGTTTCGCGTTTATCGGTTAATTAATTTTACTTAAAGAGCATTTTCATATTTTGACAAGTTAAGGTAAGTGTGTGGTTAATAGTTGTTAAAAAATAAATACATATTTGAATATCAGCATCACGTTCGGAGTGAAATATACTCTCAGTATCGCCCTGGTGAAAGACCACCATTCAGAATTGAAAGGTTGCTTAAAATCGCGTTTAGCCGTGCTTGGTGACCAAATACCTCTTCCCCTTCTCCTTCCCCTCCCCAATACCTTCAGCCTCACAACATTCCCCAACTGGGGATGCCATAGTCTCACTGGCTCCAAACGGTTCGGAGTAGTTGGGACTCTTATGCGGTCCTCATATAAAAAAATATATTTAAAAAATCACTAAAAATGTACCAAAATGTTAACATGTGACGGATACAGCTGTCTTAAGGCGCGTCTTCTGCGAATGTTTTTTAAAACATTTACACGAAAAATAAAATAAAGGGCGTTACCGTACGCATTTATGTGTGCATACACAATGTTTTTGCTTTCCGTCACCGATGGAAAACATTCCCCTCGCTGGTGAAGAGGGCAATTGTTGTTTTTTTTTTCATTTTTTAATAACCACCGACCGCTTGGTGCGTGAGCACGATACTTCGTCAGTCAGCGTAAAACGGACGGGTTTTTTAGGTTATGTGTACTGAGCGGGATTATAATATCATAAGAAGTTTGCTTATGTGTCAGTAATAATAATAATTTATTTAACTGTTATGTATTCTCTTATTTTGTCTTCTATTTTTAATAGTATTACGGCCCTCATATTCAGAACTTTTTAAAGACGCATTATGATGAACACATTCATTGACATTTATACAGTTTTTTTATTCTAACAATAAATTAAACAATGATATTTTACTCTAACTTATAAAAGTATATAACTGCTCCCAACCAACTGGAGCCAGTGAGAGTATGGCATTCCCAATTGGGGAATGTTGTGAAGCTGAAGG
>JAHDVE020009276.1:0-101774 GCA_022606495.2 Halesus radiatus
AAGTGTACGGTGGTTTATAAACTAGATACATAAAAAAGGAACATAGAAAATAATATATAACAGTAGGTAATATGTAAATAATACAATGCCACGGTTATACGTTGAGGTTTCACATAACCCGTCTCACTGGACTAGCCTGTGTTAAGTAATTTTAAATATTATTTTACTGAGAGGCAGAAATTTTTAATATTATTTTATAATACATAATAAATAATGTTCAGTAACTGGTTAAATCAATAACTTAGAATTTTGGTAAGTGTACCGGTAAAGGTCCCATCATTACTTTCGGGTTATCCAATTATTTTACATTGTGTTTGAATTCTTTTTGTAAATCAGATTTTTTGATGCTGTCTGGAAGAATGTTGAATATTCTTATAGGAAAGTATTTAATCCGTTAACCAAAAGTAGAATGGGTTGCGGGAATTTGGAATAAATCTTCGTTAGTATTTCTGTTTACAAGTTACTGTTGGTTTTACGAGTAACAAAACACCCGTAAAAACAACAGTAACTTGTAACTAGTGACAGTGACTTTTTCCATTGTATTTATGTTTGTTCATATAAAGATGAGTGAGGATTGTTTTATCGTATATCTTCCTAACTTTAAATACTCTCATTGTATTAAATATTGAGTTAGAGTCCGTAATTAAGCTTAAGGATTAT
Organism: Halesus radiatus; assembly: GCA_022606495.2. Classification (NCBI taxonomy): domain Eukaryota; kingdom Metazoa; phylum Arthropoda; class Insecta; order Trichoptera; family Limnephilidae; genus Halesus; species Halesus radiatus. The sequence goes on from JAHDVE020009276.1 coordinate 661, forward strand.
TTTCACAATCAATTTAATGATTGGGTCCAGCGCAGATTAAATACCTCCTCCCCATGTCATGATATCAAAAACAATAACAGATTAACAGACGGCAAAATAAATCGTTACAATTATTGTATACCTAACTTCTTATTATTTTTCATTTTGCTTTATACATTGACTCCACACAGATGGTCATTTTGGAAATGCAGTGTGAAGCGTTTTCTTTTTTAAATCCCTTTAGCCCGTCTTTCGGCTGTGCATGGTATTCTAATAAACGGATAAATTGCAGGAATTCATCGAAATGCTTTACATTTAAATATTTGTAGAACAAGCATAGCACTCCCACTCAATATTTACATTCCAAAGACTGCCATCCGCACGTCAAGATAGATAAATCTGTCGGACTGATTTTCCAATTATTTTTTCAAGGTCCAGATTAGTTTTGGCTAACAAATTGAATAATGAAGCGCACTTAAGGGTGGTATTTGTGTGCAATGATAGCATCTATTATAAAATTATTGTAACGCAGACGACTACTGTTATATGGTGACCAGATAAATCATACGTGTGTTAATTTATCAGGGAACTCTATCGTATGCACAGAGTGTTAAGGGGAACGGCAGCCTGTTTCATACAAAACTTAATTTTGGATTTGAGACCAAAATACTCACCTAAACCTAATGATCTTTTTTTTTCATCAAAAAGTATAGTAAATATCTAGTACGGATTAGAAGTAATTTATTTGGTTTTGTTTTGCATTATGAAATATATGCCATTTAAAGGAATTGATTTTTCTCGATTTTAGAAGCACCTTTAACAAGTATTTGGGGGCTAACGGTGACTTAAAAAAAAGTTTCACCTCGTCTACTTTAAAAATGCAATGAAATATAAAAAAATACTAGATATTTACTAAACTTTTAATTAAAATATATATATATAAATATATATATAATTCAGTTTGGATGGGTATTTTGGCCTCAAATCCGAAATTAAGTTATGTATGAAACAGGCATCGCAGCCGTTCCTCTTTAGAAACGTACCCGACTTACTTTAACTAGTAATTTCTGACCTTATTTGGAGTAAAAAATGTAAATGAAATTATAGTATTTATTTTTAATTTGACTTAAAAACACTTAAATCAATAGGTATTTGACAGGTAGGGTCATGGAGGGGCGGTTTCTTAGCTGAGGGACAATGGCAACATTTGAAAATATTTATTTCTTTAAAGTGTTGTCAGGAATCATTGGTTAAAGTAAGTAAAGTACGTCTTTTGATACCCTGCATTAAAAAAATATTCCACTTTAAAGTTGAATTTATATATCTAGACTGCGAACAGGAAACTTTCGGAAAAATATTTCATATACCAAAAAAATATGTCATATAAATACAACGTATAATTGTGCTACGTTTCAGGAAATTAATATTTTAATTGCTTTTGTGATATCTCCTTTCTATATTTGATAAAAAAAATTATTAGTCCTAAAATAGCGGAACCAAAATGTGCAAAAATACCTGCCAACCGTTGAAATATTTTTTGGCGTTTTATTCGTCCATGTAAAATAAATCACTTTCGATTTAGTTTTTTTTTTCGCATTCAAATTGAGTCCCAACTGCTCCCAACCGTTTGGAGACAGATAGACTATGGCATTAGGTTTTAATTCTGAATGGTGGTCTTTCACCAGAGCGATGCTGAGAGTATCTTGCACTCTGGAACGTGCGCAAATATACTACATTTTATTTTTAAATTAATTCATTGTGAAACTTATCTAAATACGGCCACCATATGACTGAAATGCTGATAACCTCTCACTTTGCTTGATAAATAAGAATTTTGCTGAAAACATCCGTATTAACTATAGTTGTATAAAATACCTATTTTTTTTGTATCACTGCATTATTCTTTTATTTATCAATTAAATCGCCAATGTTGTTTTCAGGAGGTTGTCATGATTGATTTAAGTAAGGGCTTGTTTCAAAATTGCTTCCTCTTTTTGAGTTTTGTATTGACTTCTTTCATTGCAAAACGAATCTCAATTTATGTTCAGAGTTCAGGATATATATTTTAGATCTACTTTCCTGATAACGAGAATGAAATAATCTCAAATGTTAGGCGATCGCGCTTTCAGAGTATCATACTACCAAAAGCCCAGAATAAACTCCCAACTGAATTAAGCTGCATAAAAAACTCAACAGAATTCAGAGCGAATCTGGAAACTTGTCCCTGGAGAAAATTGTATCCACAGATAAATAATAAGATAAAATGCCTTATTTTAGAAAAAGGCTACGAAAATACTGAAGGATTGGATGACGAATTACCTCTATGTGGATAAATCAATATGTGGTTTATCTGTTTTAAAGAATTCTAAAACTTATTTCAATTAAAGAGCAGGACTAATATCGCGGTGATTTACTTTCGGCGGGGACCAAGTTACGTGCTTCTCGAGTAAGTACTAGAAAAACAGGTAGCCTGGATTGAAAAACATAAAGTTGAACATGCGGTCTCTCCGCAGCAACTACACAACAAGTTGTTTATCTAAACGTTTACCAGCAGTCCACAAATGCTTAAAAACTGTGAAACCCCAAGAAAAATGACCATAACAAAAGAAATTTTTCCACGAGCTTTCTAAGGAACCTGTATGCTCTTTTAAAATAATTCAAAATGGCCATTTTCAAATATTCAATGTGCATTTCATATCCGAACTTATATAGCTATATACAGCCTGCCTTTGGTCATAGAGCAATGCACATCACTACCGTTTATGTTACTTGTTTGTTCGCTATTAGGTTTAGCTTCAAATTCGGTCTTAGCAAAATGTTGTACGTGATAATAATATGAAGATTTAATTGCAAGAGCCCCAAAACAGTGGAACATTCATATACCAATTCAAGGGATATTGTGTGACTAAGGAAAGTAGAGTCCAAAGAGATAGGGAAAAGCTTCGATTCAAAAATACGCCCACATGACTGGTTTGCTCAGTAGGTTTCGCCAAAACTGAACCAAACGGGTTGTGTAGAGGCACATTCCAGGCCCAGAAAGGGCATGTCCGCAGGAAAGGAGAACGGATCGCTGGGCCATCCGTTAGGCTTACTAGACCTAGTATGTCCGGTCAAAACTAAGCGTACTCGTATGAAGGCAGCTGCTAGAATATATAAATCGAGTGTCTAGTTTTTAACTTGGCAACCCTCCTGGTCAGTCCGCTGTGCGATGCCGTCTTGGAATTTGAAATATTAGTTTGTATTTATTTCCTATATAAATACATACCTATATCCAATACAATCCATAAAGAAATATACTTTTATTTTTTTTATGAATTTTCTCTAATAATTCGCCAAAGTAATTCGCCTTGTAAGTTCTCCGTATCATAATTCGAAAAACTGATATATTTTCACATAATATACCCGTATTATTTTTTTATATAGAAAGGTTTTATCTTTGTTTTCTAAAAATAACTTGTTGATCTTTGTTATAAGTGATTTAAGATTACGTTCATATGACCGCTGGTGAAACTTACCGTGTGGGAGCAATACGCAATTTCCGCCGAGCCGCCCAACTACTGGGTAAACCAGTCGTGTGGGTGGGTATAAATGGTGATTTATCAACAGGACGAAATAAAGTACCTTTCCCTAAATAACCATTGCTACTAATATTTTTTGTCGTCTCTGAGATAGTCAATTCGATTACGCCAAGATAATTCCATTTCAAATGTCAAATACTGGTGACCTCGTGAACACATAATTCGGTTCATTTGGGCATTTGAAAAGCTTCTGGTAAACGCCTTTCCTTGTTTTTGGCACTGACCGTGTGGGTAACCAAAGTCCTGAAGTTCTTGACGGCTCTTCAGCATAGTAATCGTTTTGTGTTCAGTTTATGTGTGGCGCTTAAAATCAGTAAATGTAACACATTTTTACTACTGCATTATATCCATTTGCTAGTTAATAAACTAGGACCTCCAATAAGTGAGGCGAATGTGTGTTAAAAATATGTATGATCGTATGAAAAGTGTTGAGAATCTTAAGGAATGCAAGGCCGATGAAAGCGTTATGAGCAAAATTAAGAAAGGGACGCTTAAATGGTTTAGGCGTGTAGAGCGAATGAACGAAAAAGGAAGTTTACGAAGAATATATGACGCGAATTTAAATTATAAAATTAGAAAAAGAAGCCGGGGACGTCCGAGGAAGACATGGCACTATCAAGTGAATCAAATACTTGAGTCGGGCCATGTCAGAAGTCTGAATAACAGAAGAGAATGTATGAGACGGTGTATGAATGTGAATGAAGTGTATGCCAAGATTGAGTTGTTTGCTGCTTCGTCCTCTCTGCCAACTCCTGCGGAGAAACAGCGTGATGGTTAATTAGTTAGTAACTGGAGTAAAAAAAAATATTCACATTTATCAAAAAACGGTGATTATGAATACGTGTTTTTTAATTTGTGTGATTTAAAAAATCTACGTAGAATCTGTAAATCGGTATTTAAAAATGAACAAAACACCATCTCATCAAAACGACCTGTTTGGTTGACATCATTTGATCGACAGCTTCTGACATCACGCAGATATTCACGCGTAAATTACTTCTGTGAAAAGTCATTCTAAATGCGACATTTCATGAGTGTTGGCGGGCTTTGAAAAATTCAAACTTTAAAAAATAAACATGTCTCTGAAAACGAGCTTTTAAAAAAACTAATGTTTAAGTTAGGTCAACGTTGATGCAATTTTTTTTTTAGTGGACTGAAGTTCATTATTGCGGCCTTCCGGTGGTATTTTTATTGCAAAATAAATCTTGTGTTTTATGTTCAACTCCGTCAAGCTGTATTTTAAAAAAAAATAAACAACATACCCGCGCTACGAATAAAGTGATAATATTTTAAAAAAATATCCTACTATCATCATTATAAGTTGAAGATGTTGCTTGTGCAATGATGTGGAGGGCTTAGCAAGCAAAGGAATTTAACCCATGTTACCTGGGTGGGAACCCAACGCGTTTGTCAACTCAGCCATCGACTGGTGTATAATCCAACATCCAATGTGTCGTAATTTAAAAAAAAATAAACCGCCTAACATGTGAGTTAAGACGATGGCGATGCATTGAGTATCGACCAGAGCAAATCTTGAAATGAAACTACATAATCATATTAATTGTTATTGTGTTTAATTGATAGAAATTCATTTAATTTATATTATTCAACATTAAAAAAACATATTTATGCCTACGAAAAGTTTTTACTAAGTAAATCATCATTTTAAGGTAAATAAACCAACCGGAATGAATTATTTTCGAGGAACGAACGTAAATGTTTGCCTGTCTATCAAATTCAAGTCACCCCTTACACAAATAATAGGACCAACATTATGACTTAATTATTCTTCATTATTAATCAGTTTTCCTCTTACGACTTTACTTTATTATTTACGTTTCAACAGAAGTACGTAAAAATACTTAATAATTAAAATCCATACCACTTTTGTTTAATGACGTGAAAATCCTTGTAGAGAATAAGTCATTATTTTGAACGTGTATGATTTATAACTGCTATGCGGGTAGGTATGTAATTAATTACATATGAAGGTTAGTGCTTTCTATTTGTTATATATGTTAATATGTCAGAGGTCATAGATCAGAGTGGAAGATACTATCAGTATCGCCCTGGTGAAAGACCACCATTCCAGATGTGGATGATTCCAGGTGACCAGATTTGAATAGCTAGGTATTTCCCATTTTCCCCACCTTCCTTTCCCCCTTCTCCTTCTCCTCCATAATACCTTCAGCCTCACAGCATTCCCCTATTTGGAATGCCAGTCTCACTGGCTCCAGACGGTTGGGAGCAGTTTGGGACTCTTGTGCGGTATTCGTATAAAGACAAAAAAAAAGTTTTTTTTTCTATACTTTTCGACATTATATGTGGAAAACTACAAATATAAACGCTTCACATTCTGGGGACCAAGTCTGTATCTTTTGGGTTAGCTAACGCAAGTTAAATCGACCATAAACAACCCATTTCGACAGTTTGATGGTTCGTATCGCAATAACAAGTTAAGTTTGCGTTTACGTTAAGAGACAAATGCTTAACGAAAATGAAAGAGACGACGCTGCGTTTATGATAACTGTCCAAATATGTTATTTATGGCTGATTTAACTTGCGCAAAAGATACAGGTTTGGTCCCGTGATAGTCCACAACACTTGTAAAAATAACCGCATTTCGATATATAAAGTGTTATGGGTTTGCTCGATGTACAACACATCAACCCACTGGCATAAACTGGAGGTTTTCCTTAATAATGCATATCACCAATTCTTTGGACGTCGAGATACTGCAGAAATATTCCTAGGGGGACGAGTTCACTCTTTCAGGGCGGTTTTTTGCCACCCTATGGGGTGGACGCCAATTCAACAATACTATCCCCAATGACATGGCTGCGTGGATCGACTCCCCTTTGATAGCCCTCTCAAGACAGGAGACCGTCAAATATTCTACATAAATTCGCTTATATAAATATTAGATACGTATTCCATATTTGTTTTCGATTATCTTTTTCCATTCTTCGTTTCTTTTCTATACATGGAAGGTTCATGCATTGCCCGACCCCAGCATACCTTTTGTATGAATTCTGTCACATTTAGTTGGAATGTTGAACGTAACATTCGGATTTCATTAAGTATATATGTTCCAACCTAAGTTTCTAGCTGTTGTTAAGCCTACACTCACCCAAATCTTTCATTTAAGCGCAATTAGATCCTCATTATTTAGAAAAATCGGTTTATGGACATCAGACAGCGCTGAATGTTTTTTCCAATATAGTTTATTCGAAAATAAACTGCCTGGTGACAAAATTTCAATTTTCTCAACAGCGTCAGTTGGAACCCTTTCACTCTCACCTATATATAAAGAAATATTAAATATTTTACAATAATTGTGTTTATGGATTGTACGAACCATGTTCCAATTGTTTTGAATTCTTCAATGATCGCTCAGAAGTGTAATTGTTAAAAAACAGTATTGTCTGAAATCTACGGTGAAAGGCAAAGCTTTAAATCATTTATGTTTGACTTTGTTAGCAAGCGATGCCCACAATATTAGCAGGGATGCATAACACCCTGTTTTGGCAACAGTCATTAATAAATAATCTCCAGTTCTCTCAAATTAGACGATCGTTATCGGCCTTTTACGAGTATTTCGTAAAATTATTATTATTCATTATTGGTGAATGAAATAGAATTAATCATTTTAAATCCAATTCTTTTGACATGTTTCGGTTTAATTCTTCGACGGATGATTTCCGAGGATCTTCAGGATTTACAGTATTTTATATGATCATGACGGTTTTTTTTAATATCTCCACAAATATACATGTAAAATAACAAATTTTTAAATTTTTTTTTTTTTATACATTTCTACATCGTATTATATATCTGAACCAATTTTCGTATATGAGTTATCTTCAGAATATAGATCAGTCCAAAAGAAAAATAGTAAAAATTCTTCAAAACATAAATAAGTTTAAATATGCAGAATAATGATAATATTTTACTACCGAAATGTTGTAGAGTTTTTTTTATTATTAAAATTACATTATCATATATTTTACATTGAACTGTTTATTATTGAAAAATTCTCAAAATAAAATGGATATTTGATAAAAAAAAATTGTTTAAATAATTCACAAATATTAATACCGGAATACTAATAGTAGCGGTGAACACATAACCGTTATGTTTAACGATGTGAAAAGCCCACCCTTGTGAAACCCTTAAAATATATAATAAGATTAGTTTTAATTTTCCTTTTCCAAGTACAAAGCGTTTCTTTTTTCCCATAAAAAAAATTCCCTTGCTCTACGTATCCACCCTTTAAGCGTTCAAATAATTATCTTTTTTTAAGTTCTTTTCTTTCAAAGGGAAAATAATAATTCCTTTAGTTCAAAGGCCACAGAGAAAACAAATTACATTTCCATATACAGATTTTTAAGGTATTCTAAAAATGTCAGAAGAGTTTGCTAATATTGTTCTAAGAAGTAAGTGCAATAATTTAGTTTCTTTTTACTTGGCGAATTCTTTAAATACTTATTAATAATAATAATCTAGTTTCCTGTTTCTTTGTAAAAGTTGATGAAATTTAAAATAAAAATGCTTTCCTTAAAAAAAATTATGTCTATTACATTACATATTCATTAAAAACATTTTTGGAAAATTAGAAATTTCGTGAAGACTTTAACATAATATTTAATGTTGCCATTATTTTGAATGAACAGATAGACAAAAATTAATTATTTAGGTTTAGGTATCTGTTTGTGTCAAAATAAAATATTCTTTATGATATTGAATTTGGTTTAAGTGTTGTGTAAAATATTCACGCATTTTTTATAGCGCATTAGTGGCTCAAACACGAAAACCATTGAAATCGTATAGTAATTTATTATCGTAAAATATCGCGCTTTAATAAAAACGGGTTTATTTTCTTTCCTCCAATTGAAAGCAGTTTAAATGCTGCTCCTCTTTCACATTAATTTCACGAGTTCGATAAATTACTTTATTAAAAGCTTTAAAATTATAATAGACCTACGGCAAAACAATCTTGTTTTCCCTGAGCCAGTGGAACCTTAGCACCCCCGTTCGGGAAATATTGTAAGACGAAAGAATTGTGGAGAGAACAGGGAGGAGGGGAACAAGTAATGAAGCTCCTGTCTTTTCAGATCCAGTAAACTGATAAATCCACTATTACGTTTCTATTCTGATTGATACTGCAACCTCTCGCCAGTGATTTTCTGGGTGTATATACCACCAGAGATTATAGAACAGGGTGTAAGTATTTGTTTTATTACGTAAAAAATAATATGTTTGCTTGAAAAATAAACGTTCTCTTTTTTCAATAATTTTTACTAAAAATGACATCATATAACATGGTAATAAAGCAATACCCCAGCGCCTGCGTCTGCTTGCATTTGCATGGAAAACTTTTTTTTCGATGCAGCTTTAAACTGATTTTTCCAAGACAATAATAGTGATAAATTGCATTTAGGATAGTAATTTTCTTTTCTCCACAATAAGATTTTAAAAAAAAAACTCTGATTTGTGGGAAAACATTTTTAAACATTTTTTAAATTTTTTTTATAAGAATACCGCCCACGAGTCCCAACTGCTCCCAAACATCTGGAGCCAGTGAGACTATGGCATCCCCAATTGGGGAATATTGTGAGGCTGGAGGTATTGGGGAGGGGAAGTAGAAGGGGGACAGGAAGGTGAGGAAAAATACCTTGCTGTTCAGATCTGGTCAGATTGACGTTTTACTGTAATTCAAGCTTTTTATTTTCACTTCTATAGTACGTAACTTGTAATTACCCCACGTACTCGAATGTACTGACATTACAAGTAATGGTGTACATAAATATCGCCTAATTGGTCTGAAACGCGGACGTACATTTTCTATGGCTGTTTCATTAAGATTGGATTAAGTTGCCACCTTCACAAAAACTAGTCGGCCTGCTTTTCGTGATAAATGTAATAAAGGAATGAAAAAGTTGGTCACTCCTACGAAATAATATTATTATCCTCCCTGGAAAAGCCCGAAATTATTCATTTTCGGAAGTGACCAAAGTGAACAAGGGTTGAATTCGGTTCCCGGAAATGTAATTTCAAGGTTTTCCCACTGGTACTGCCAGCTAATCATTTCGTGAAATCCAGATTAATCTAGACTGATAAAAATGTAATATTCGATAGCTAATAATTACGATTCAGTACTTACTTTACATGCAATAACTTTCGTGGAAGCCGTAAATAATGAATTAAAAAATGTTTAATTTGGTTTTATTCTTTAATACCTTTATACATCATATTATAGTCGTATATTGCGCATCACGAGGATTGGTGCACAACCTGTGGCCTGTGAGCCCATTTTCTCATTTTCGTATGGTAAATAAAAAAAATAAAAAAATCGACAACATTATTAATCCTTGGTCCTACAAAAGTTTTCAGCTGCGGTGCTTTTTTTGTACCCTCTGTAATTGATATATTTGATAGTTTCCATTATACAGGGGTATACAACCAAATAATTTTGTGTTTGAAATCATAGAAGTAACGTGAGACATTTTTGATATGTCTCATATTTAGATTTCCTAGTGCAATGACGAAAACTATTATTTTTTACAAAAATACAATAGGGTATAGCGGCAAACTTATCTGTTTTCAATATTTTCTAAAATCACATCAAAATTTAAAATTAATACACGACAGCATTTATTAGTTTGATCTTTAAGATGGAGATTTTTTCTCGTAAATTGTATATTTTTTATCAATTTTTTTATATGGCATCAGAAGTTTTAGCATCTCTTCAATGCACTATTTTAGGTAGGCAACTAGTTAAATTCTTGGTTTAAAATGGGTATATACCTACTGGCTTTGGACATTTGTAAAATATTCACATAAAATAAAAATCTACACTAACGACTCCACCGACTGAAAAATTAAGCGTGTCAATCTACGTATACCCTATCCCCTGCCGCCGAACATATTGAACATCGATAATTGGCTCTCTAAAAGGTTGTGCATTACTGTTCTGGAACATTTTTTGTACGGTCAATAAAACAATCGACAATTGACTTTAACCAACGGTTAACGGTCCTCAATCAACGGTTGACTGGAAACGGTAAGATTCAACATAAACAGTCAACGATCAACAGTCAACGGTCGAGCACTGTGCTGTCGATGTTAAAAAAAGTTTTACATTCGATAGAAAAATATGAAAATCTTTTTCGCAGCGCAATTTTTTTTGAATCTCCCAATCATCTGCCAATCTGGTTTTTCTTTTTTAATATTCATTTATGTAGTTTTTGACCAATCATAAAACCCATTGTTATACGAATAAGCTCATGCCATCAATACTTCCATGATCATCACAGCAAAAGCATACAGGTTTAATTGAAACCTCAATCATTGAACATCGCATTGAATCAATGGACGTAGCGCAATAACGTACGCCTAAAAATAGTTTTAATACCTCTCCAAATATTGCAAATTTCAGGCAATCAATCACGCTTTGATATTATTAATCTTTGTTAATGCATTAAACCGTTCTGGATCCTCCCAAATCCCCCATTTTGTATTCATGATAAATATGTGTACAATTCTCCGTACCTGGTCCATACCGCCGTCCATACCAGTACAGTAAAGTTCATTTTATGGTAAGTGTCCTTCTTTACACGGTACCCCTACAAACATTTTTTTCATAATAAACGACTTAAGTTTATTTACTGTGTTATGATAAGTATAATATACTTATTATACCGTTTATATTAGAACAAAGCGCCCTTGAGGTGATTTTTCACAAAAACGGCGCTATATAAATCGTCCAAGTATTATTATTATTATTAAAGCTCATTTTTCTCACAACATTATCGTTATCAAAAAGGTCGACTGAAATATGCAACAAAAGTGAATCAAAAATTACGATTAACCTCATAATATTAAATAAATTCCTACGACCATCAGTATAAGAGGAAAATTAAGAGGAGCAATATTCTAGAACTTAACTCGTAAAGGAATTAAATCCACGATGCCTGGATACTGGACAGCTTCTAGCCGGTCAATTTTTCAACTTTAAAAAACTTGATTTTCATTTTAACATTTTTTTCTTTTTAATCGTTGAAGATAATATTAGCAACTCTCAAAAAGAAACATGAAATCGAAAAGACGCAGAAATAAAATAAAAATAACGGTAACAACTGGGAGGAGATAGCATGCAAAAATATATGGGAATTAATCGAAGATGATATTAACAGTTTTTAGAAATCGAAGTATGATACCGTAAAAAAATGACAGCACGGATTGAGGTAGCTGTAACTCTGTGGATTAGAGCGCAAGGTCCCGGAGAGACCACGAGGTCTTGGGTTCCAGTCCAAGCTGCTACCGATATCCTTTTCTTCTTTGTGTCTTTTCGGTTTCATAATAAATTTTGAGAGTTGATAATATTATCTCATAATAAGATTTATTGTAAGCTTCAATAAAGTTATTTCAAAATTGAAACTTTTTCTTATCAAACAATATAGTAATCTGAAAAAAACAGTGGTCGTTTGCAAGCTCTATAGCACATGATGAAGATGACGTTATAAACTGAAAATAGGTGCGATGGCTTAGAAATTTCAGACATTTCATGACGTTAGAGGTCATCGTTCGATGGTTTTTTGCTGTCAAACAATCTGTTTTCTGCTTCACAGTTTCGATTCCTCCTTTCCTTAGGGGTAAAGACGGACCTACAAGATGGTAGCAAAATAAACTAATTTCTTTATTAGACCTTTATTTTGAAGACTGTTCCTGCGATAATTTTTTTTTTAATTTTATGCTATTTTTCTGCGAATACCGCGAGTCCCAACTGCTCCCAAACTAGAGCCAGTGAAACTATAGCATCCCCATGTGGGGAGAAAAAGAGGAAGGTGTAAAAGTTCCTCGCTCTTCAGATCTGGTCACCAAATATGGCTAAAGATATTTCAAGCAACGTTTACATGTTCTGGACACTTAGATAAAAAAGTAATAGTAAATCCATGACACTGTGTGGTAAGCTTTAAAGCACTCTAGTAAACGTTGCTTGAAAAAGCTTTAGCCGTACGTTTTTACCATTATTTTCCTCATATCCTTTCCCTACCCACTATTTTCAGTCACGCAATATACCCTAATTGGGGATACCGTATCTCACTGGCTCCAGACAAAAAAAAATGTCGTCGTCTACTTCCAGAAAATACAGTATTTGGTCCACTGACAAGGCGCTGAAAAATAGCTGAAAACACGTTGGACCAAAATTGAAAAACAAATATTTAGTCCACAAAAAGTATTGTCAAATTATTTTACATTTGATTTCTGTTAAAATGTAAAAAACATTTTTTTTAATATACTTTTAAATTATTACAGTACACATGTATACTACTATTTTGTGAGGCGCAAACTTCAATTAAATTTTTTGATCAAATAACGACAACCATAGTATATTTTCACAAACTACGGATACCGTTGGAAATGAGTGAAAGATTTAAAGTTTATATTTTCTAATAATCGCTCTAAAAATGTGTAATTTTAATACCTCCATTCATAATTATTATTGATTTTAAAAACGAATTAGAACCGCACATTCTCAAACGGTTCGAACAGGCTACAATGTCATTATGATGTACGTAACGCCACACGTTGGTAAGACGGCTGTCACAGACGTTGGTCGGCGTGACGTCAACGACGCCATATTCACGAACAAAAACGAATGCGCCGTTTTGACGGCATATTAAAAATGGTGCACTTTAAAAAAAAAATTAAAATGCCATCGTTGTTGTTATTTTTTTATGGGAACCTGAACTGGCACGGTACGGCTATCCGAGTTAAATAAGGAAAGAAATCTTGGTAAACTATAATTTTATCGTATAAGTATTCACAGACGAGTACGCTTTTTACATAATTTAGTACGTTCGTGGGTACTGGTATTCAAGTGTACTTGAATGAACTATCTTCACTCCACAAAGCTCTTGTCTACGTGAATTCACCGCCCGCAGCGAACATAGTAAATTATTTCAATTTATTACCTTGATAAAGTGAATCAATACGTTCAATGTTAGGTCATGTACCAAGACCAGTGTCCCCTGTAAACTTGTCACGGCCTCAACACTTTGCGGCCGTAATAAACTTCCCTTATCGGATACAACCGCCACCTTTGATGGCCAGCGCGGGGGCGAGCCGCAATCACGCGATTCTCATCGATTTTCTGCCGGCCTGAATGGGTTGGCTCGCCGGCAGACAGGGGCAATTTGATATGGTTTTTTTTTGTTCCACATAGCTACCGCTACAGCTGGTTGGACTCTTTCACATATCGCAATGTGAAATGCAGAAGTTATTGTGAACATTTTGTTGTTTATTTTTTTGTTCCGTGCAGATATGTATTCCGTGTGCATTTTCCATACACGTGGACAGTAAAAAGATGCAAAAATACATTCAACGTGAAAATTAAACGGAATGACATCAGTTAGGAGGCATTTTGAATTTCTCTTGAAACCTTCATGGTTTGTTTTTAATTGGAAATTTTCGTTATTTTTTTAATGTGAATTCAGCGGAAGAGTCCCAACTGCTCCTGGGGAAGAGAAGGAGATGGGAAAAAGCAAGGTTGAGTGGTACTTGGCTACCAGGACGTATTCGAGTAGCTAAACGATCCTGAATGGTGGTCTTTCACCAGGGCGATCGATGCAAAGAGCATCACCACTTTGTATATACCGTGGATGGATAACCTTATCTATATACCTGTACATATATAAAAATAAATGTAAGTTAGTTTGTTTGGTTGTCCTCGATTTTCTCGAAAATTACTGGACCGGTTTCGCTGAAAATATTACAGTTTGTTCTTATTAGTGCCGGAAAGGTTTAGAGAGTAGTTTGAATGAAATCTAATATGTAAAAATGTTGGTATATCGTCTTAAAATTAATAAGAAAAACATTGAACCCGCCATATTTATTTAGGTTAGCCCATAGATATAACATTCTGGTTAGCCACAGATTGCATATTCAAAGGGAGAAGTTTTTTAAGGTAGAATATTTTCAAAATGGAAAACACGAGTAGGTGATTTAGATATATTTTGAAAAAAATAAACGTTTGGAATGAAATAAAATATTCAAATGAATGTTTCTTTATTTGGAGATAGTTTCGCTGTCAAATCAATTATTGTGCCCGAGCAAGGCCGGGTACACATCAGCTAGTAGTCTATAAAGTTGCAGTGGCGTGCATTGCCCTATAACCAAAGGCTGTGTGTAGTCAAATTCGGTTAAAAATTGTGCAAACTTTAAAACTTTATAATATTACATATTAATCTGGAGTGACCTGCCAGGTAAGCATGTTTCTGTATCTGTGTGTTCATAAAAAGATAAACCCTAGCGAGTAATGTTTATACTTTTTTTTTTCTTACTAAAAATTATAAATTGTCAAATAGATGTAATTTATCAATGAAGAACGATTGTGACAAAAAAATATTCACAAATTTGTGGATAAAACGTTTTAATGAAAAATTATTTTAATTTTCTTTCATTGTTAGGTTTTCTTAGGTCGAGCACAGCTTGCCAGCGTCTTTACGGAATGCACGCCGCTACTTAAAGGTATAGCGGTTAGATAGTTGAATCTTGGTTCAAATGTTGCACGTTTAAAATTCGACAGTCCTGTCCAGACACCGGGCTCATCCAAAAAATATTTTTTTTAGTAGTTAAAATTTCGAACGAAATCAATTGTGACCTCCACGGTATTTCTGACCAATGACCAACTATTGCTATGATGTTTGCCTGCACTTATCTAGGTCATGCATCGTCCACCTCGCATAGTCATGACAGAGCTTATGAAGCAAAAAAATGTTGTTCGAGTCATTTTTTATGGTTTTTTCACCTATGTATATAATTTTCGTATCAGTCCATATCTACATTTTATTTGAGGAGTAAGGAGTGATACTGGTTCTGATTCTCGTATTGCCTTTACAAAACCGATTTTTATTCGGTGGTTTTTCTACATATTTAGCCAATCAATACTGCACTCCATAACTTACCAATTATTTATATACATGTTAGGCCTCCGCATTCAGAAATTATACGTATATATTACAAACTTCCCTTGAAATCCTTAAGTTTGTATGTACTAAAATGTTTTTTTTTAAATAACCTCTTTTAAAATGTCTAGTTGAAAAGCTAATTATTATACGAAATTTTCTCTATGGAAAAAAATCGCAGAGTATGCTCGAAAAAATGGAATTAACACGCGTGGTTCTCTTATTTAACGTGTTACAGGTATGAAAAAATTCACAGCGTTTCTTTAAATGCTACCATTTTTTTTATATGAATACCGCACAAGAGTCCCAACTGCTTCCAACCGTCTGGAGATAGTGAGACTATGGCATTCTCATTTGGGGAATATTATGAGGCTGAAGGTATTGGGGAGGGGAAGGAGAAGAGGAAAAGGAAGGTGGGGAAATACCTGGCTATTCAAATCTGGTCACCAAACATGGCTAAAAGCCATTTCAAGCACCCTTTCAATTCTGAATGGTGGTCTTTCACCAGGGCGATACTGAGAGTATCCTCCACTCTGGAACGTGCACAAATATACTATATATTATTTTTAAATTAATTTATTGTGAAACAACACAAATTAATTAAATAAAATTTACTTGCGCACGCCGGGATTTGAACCCGCGACCTTCGGATTCGTAGTTGAGAGCCTTACCCCTCGACCATGGAGGCCGTCACTAAGTCAGCAGTCGTGAGATTTTTGCTCTATTCTTCGTCTGGCTTTATTAAGTATTTCAAAAACGATTGCATACGCCCTACGCAATATTTGCATTGGCGCGCTCCCTCTCTCTTCCGTATTGACATCTCATTCTCAAACAATGTTCAGTTTTCGCTAGGAGAGTATTGCTGGGTATTAAAGATTCCTGTTTATTGATCAAGGTAAAGAAACTTTATTAATAACTTTTACAAGCATTCTCGGGCCACAAATAACTTAACAAATAATAATAATAATAATCGGATAATTTTTATAGCGCCGTTTTTGTGAAAAATCACCTCAAGGGCGCTGTACAAATCTTACTTCCTATTCTTACATTATTCCTATGTTAAATCTATGACATTTTTTTTGGACACTATCATTACACATTATTTATAGACCATATAAAGAGATGCAGTTAGATTATCAAAATTAAATAAAGTTTTCATACATGTCTAATTGAAAAAAAAAAAAAATAGAAGCTAACTGTATTTATTCCTTACGATATATTGCAAGACGCTAATACAAATGATGTTGGGCGGCGGGTGAGGATGGGGGCCGGAGGTACTGATCCTTTCTTCCAATCTTCTTTGTCTTTGTTGGTGACGGGACGCTTGGTGTTGGTCTGCACGTACGTCATGCGCTTGTCAGCCGGCTTCAGGATCCGGAAGGAGCACTTCAGCGTGTCGTCCACTGACATCATTGCTCCTGCATTATTGAATTCCCCGCAGTACCAGTTGCTTCTTGACAAAGAACTCATACCCGTCCTCTATCACCTGATGCACCCTGCAGATCAGGTCAAATATTTAAAATTCTCCAACTTTTGCAATTGAAACAACAAGGTTTCATTTGAAATTTTAGCCAAAATTGACCTTTGTAGATCAAAATGCCCACGTTTTTTCTCTTTCAATCCCTATCTAGCATATGTCCAACTTTTATATGAGTTCGCAAATAATTATGCAACGAAGTTCTATTTACTTCTAGAACTACACCATTAAACGTTTATTTACTTGGTTAGAACAGAGATATTGGAGTACGTGACTGAACCAATGATGTCACGTACATTTTCCGAAACTTGCGCTAACACTGCATCAAAATAACTTGCAAGTTGGCGTGCTCGCTTGCTATTAAAATAATCTTACGATGAAATTGAAGCAATGAAAACATTATAACATTCATTTCCAGTATTTGCCATTAAATATTGATTGGTTATATTCATGTTTTATTCTGCAGAGCTTATAAACAAAAAAAAACAATGAAATTAGAATAAAACTATTTTCGTTTTAACACCACTTTATTGAATTCATAATCCAACCGGTTTCGGTTCAGCCTGAACCCTCTTCGGGGTTGTATAAATAGATACTAAATTATAAACAGATTAACAATAAGATGGGAAACCTAGAAAAGAGGGAGAGAACATCAAGTTGGGTGGGGATTAGGTAAGAGAGAGAGGCAGGGGTGGGTGTAGGGAAGCAAAGGAACATAATTTATTTATTTTTGGTACACATTTCTCTTTTAAGCAATGCCTGTGTAGAGAAAAGGAGTGTATGTATTGCGTTTACATGGTTATATGTTTACTAAAGTAATGTTACTTAAATTGTTACAAGAACATGCTTGTAATAATTAATAACAATAATAATAAAATGGTTTAAATGATAATATTATAGAGTTGGTGGTTTACTTAATAGAAAAAAATAGAGGGCAAAACGACAAGTTTTGATTTTGTAGTAATAATCATAATTTAATATACGTAATGATATTTAACGTATTGTAACACGGTTTTTTTTTTAAATTGAGCGGTTCGATAAATCAAAGTGCTTATTTAGTAAATTGAAGATATTTTGTTTTTATTGATTTATTTATTTCAAGAGCCTCTAAATTTTTTTTTAGTATATCTATCCCATTTGTATGAAGTACACCTATACCAAAAGATTTCTGAAAGGAGTGGTCTATATCAATTTAATGTAACGCGAATTCTAAATAATCATTCAAACAACTCATATATTCAATCACTCTCTTATTATTTTTTTCATTTTTTTCGTACATAAGATGCTAGGCAATCGTTACATCTTACCCTTTTTCTCACAACAAATTTTCTTTTTATTAAAATATACAAACAAAGTTATTACATTTCATTTTATAGTATTTTCTCTTACAATCGTATTAGTATTATACAGTTATTATATTTAAGTAAAAACTCGCTTAATTTGTAAACTTGTAAAGATATAAGGAATATACATAAATATGTATGTATCAGAGTAAATAAATATAAAGAATTTTTTTTTAATTCTAATTCCATGAAAAAAACTTTTTTTTTCTACTGCCACTAACTATTACACGAGTATACCCACGCACTGGCCTTGCCTATGTGGGATTTTTTGCTATATATACAGTATGCATAAATTTATATACTTGTATTAAAATATACATATAATTGAATATAAATGAATTGTTCATAACCTTTGTACCCATGTTTATATAAATGTATGTAATCAATAAAAATAAATAAATAAAACATTAAAGGTACCAAAAAGGCTTAAGTAATCTTATTTATCCCTCGAGTTAAAAATAATAATAATATTAGGACGATTTGTATAGCGCCGTTTGTGTGAAAAATCACCTCAAGGGCGCTGCACAAATATTCTTTTATTGCCAATGCTCTATCTTATCACTACCTATAGACACTCTATTATTACTACTTATGACAAACAAATTGCATTCACCGGTTCATCGACCTGCAATACCAAACTATATGTACAATGCTTGTGACCCGTGAATGTAATGTCACGTTAAAATAGTTATTGTCTACCCTCCTCCCCCCGCCTCCTATCCGATCCCCTTTGTTATGGCAAGAAGATGATGCCGAAATTAATACAATTTCATATCGCTCAACGCGCAGGTGTAAAAGATGTTCAACACCGCGATACGAGCATCTGACCAATTTTAGAGTTTGTAGTCAAGTCTTATATTTTTAAAACAACAAGAAACATCATGTCACTAAAACGATTAAAAAATGTTTACTTTGCCCTTTGTCAAAGCATTTTAACTTATGGAATATCAGCATGGGGTGGAGCTGCAGACACATATATTAAGGCGCTGAACACATCTCACAAAACAATAATTAGAATCATCTTCAAAAAACCATATCGACATCCTACAGAAAACCTATTAATTACAAATAGCATTCTTGATATAAGAAAATTATTTATCAAAAAAATTACCTATAATAACTTCATCAAATTGTCACCTTCCTACATATCTCACTAACAAAACACAAGAGCTAAATCTAACAATCATTTTCAAGTACTCAATATTAAATCCACTTTTGCCAAGAAACACGAATCCTACCTCGCATCTCTCATATAACATCTTCCTAATAGAAACCTCTCAACATATAACGCAAAACAACCTAAAATGGTTATATAAAAATTTCAACACATGGCTTAATGTACAGTCAAAGGAATTGCATCAAAAATTACTTGCAAACTCTCCTTAAATGATATTGTTATTCTTACTACTGTTATATATGTTTTTTTTTTATTTAAACATTTTTAGTATGCACTTTTGAATAATCCTTTGTACGTTTTTTTTAAATCTTAATTTTTATTCTGTAGCTTCGCATTTACACTGTTAAAACTTTGTATTTAAAATTTACTTTATATGTTTTACACTTTTCCTTATGTATTTTTAAGCATTTTCATTCACTTATATATCTATTTTTATTATTGCCCGTCTCAGAAGAGACATCGTCTAGTGAGACGGGTAAAGTACACGTATATGTTTAAATTTTATGCCAATAAACACCCGGATTGCCGGCAATGAAATGAATGAATAAAATGAAGTTAATTGAGGTTATTTCAAGTGCTAGAGGATAGACACGGCTAAAAGTGGGCCTATTCATTTCCGTGACATCCTCAATTTCCTTTCAGTTCTTCTTTATACCATTTTTCTCATCTAATTTCGCGGCCAACACAGAATCGTAATACTTCAGAGCTGTCGAAACAATACAAGTCATTAATTTTCTGTACGGGCGGATAATATTATACAGGACCATATTTACCTGGCAGGTCACTTGAGATAAATACTGTTTGTTAGTGAAATTTATATACGTTTCTGCACGCAGAGGACATAATATTTCACAACACGTATTATTGGAGATATTATTTAATCCTGGTATTTATTTTATAAATTATTTATGTTCTTGTTCGATTTTAGGAAAGGAATATCATATTTTATGATAGGTGATAAAGTACAGGGATTTTATTAGAATTTGTCTTCCTAAATTTTATTCGTCCCTCTGTAAGTGTGAGGCTTCAAATAATGTTAATAAAATAACATATGTGTAATAAGAACATGTAAATAGGCATTACGTGAGTGGTACTCGCAGGTATATTGAATTTAAGGACATGAAAGTCTGAACAGGTAAGTTTTTAATTTTGACCGAAATTCTATTTTTTTTTTTTTTTATATGAATACCTCACAAGAGTCCCAACTGCTCCCAACCGTCTGGAGCCAGTGAGACTATGAGATTACCAATTGGGGAATGTTGTGAGGCTGAAGGTATTGGGGAGGGGAAGGAGAAGGAGAAGAGGAAGGTGGGGAAAAGGGGAAATACCTGGCTATTCAGATCTGGTCACCAAACACGGCTAAAAAGCCATTTCAAGCAACGTTTCAATTCTGAATGGTGGTCTTTCACCAGGGCGATACTGGGAGTATCTTCCACTATTGGACTTATTAAGCAGCTTATTTGTTTATTCCAAGCCTTTGGCCATAATACTCCGATTTGGCTTGCATTTATGTTAGATCAGCCTCCCGATAGCCGATGATGATGGTGATCGAAAGTTAATCAAAAGTTTACCCAAATTATCATTGGTACAAAAATCGGCTCTAATTTCGGATGGAAATTTTGAAACACTTATGATGAACAATTATCAACGTATATAATTCTATGCCAGCTATAGACTTAATTATTTCGAATGACTTTAATATTGGGTACACAGTTTTATAAATGATTTTTTTTGTGGATATTAGTCGTAATTGTTTTGTGTGGATATCCAATATTTATTTCAATGAATTTGATTATAGGGTATATTTGATTATATATACATATATATATATATAAATATAATTATATATAAAAGTTAGTGTTAGATAGAGGAATGGTGAAAGTTTATGGATCATCGAGTAATATTTTAAATCCATATGTTTAATCACAAAGTGCTTCCTGTTAAAGATAAATATTTCATAAATGAATTGTGTTGTTGTCATACACATTCGTGAAAAAATTCCTCGAAAATGCAGTACTTAATGTTTCAGGGACTGACCTTGATTATTGGTAACATGAAAATGTGGGGAAAAGACTCACCTTGACATGTCGAAATCTCAATTTAGCATACACTGTATTTTAATGAAATACAACAAAGAGAATTTGGCCTTCGAAACAAATGCAATTCAAGGTGAAACAATTTATTCAAAATCACTTCATCCGTAATAGGATTATTTTCATATTTTGATAGTTAATATGTCATGGTTCCCACCCTTATTCAAATTATTTCAGTCTATAGTTTACTCGTATGAAACTCAGTGGCTTTTAGCCATAACGGCATATTCTAAATTCGGCTTAATGTTTCGATTAACGGCCAGCAATATATCGTTACATAACCAAATATTAATGAGAAATACTTACATACGAGGTGTGTTCAAAAGAAAAAGTGTATTTTGAATTTTCGCGCGCTGTGTACATTCGATTATTGTTTTTTTTTTGTTATGTTGGTACACATGTTTATCATATGTTAGCATTATCAGCCATTCTGGATTAGTGGTTTGTTTTTGACAACTGGAAAGGTTAGTCACGTTTTTGGGTGTTCTTCGATTTTTTGTTTAGGTTGGTTTTCTGAAGCATCATCAGTCCGATTGAAGTAAAATTTTTGATTTGCTTTATTTTCTATGTCCTCATCAGCATTTCTCCAAAAAAAATTGATTCTTTTTAGAAAAAAAATGTTAATAATTGTTAATCCCATTGAGGAATTTCATAGTTTTGGTCGGAACTTGATAGTCGTTTTCTGGGGCATCATCAGTCAGATTAAAGTGAAATTTTATATTTGCTTTGTTTTCTATGTCCTTATTAGCATTTCTTTAAAAAATCCAAAAAATCGATGTTTTTCGATTTTTTACTAAAATAATAAAAAGTAAAAAATCGAAGAACACACAAAACGTGATTAACCTTTCCAGTTGTCAAAAATAAACCACTTATCCAAAATGGCTGATAATGCTAAAATATGATAAACATATGTGTACCAACATAAAAAATAAAAAAATCGATAATCGAATGTACACAGCCCGCGAGAATTCAAAATTTAACTTTTCTTTTGAACATACCTTGTACTCTAAACTATTCTGCTCCGCCTGATCCCGACAAATAACGCAATTCTGAATGCGTTAACTTCTATGAATAATTGCATGCATAATAAAAAGTATTAGTGTAAGTAATATTTATTTTATTATATATATTTACCAATTAAACTTTCTCGTTACAAATTTTAATTTTACTGATTTTATACTACTCTTCCATCAGAAGAGTTTGCTTGTGGATATGTATACATATATTTACATTTGCATATGTGTGCGTATTCCTAGAATTTTCAATACATGTTATCACATTTTCATACAACTTCATTATGCAATTCATGCAATTAATTTGTGTAAATCCTTTTGCCCGTCGACCACTATCGCCATTAAATTATTATTTTACTTTGCAGAGAACAATAAGTTTTTCGTAATAATATTTATACGGTTAATTGTAATACATTTTTAAGTAAGTAGGTAATAAGTTAAAGACTTTATATTTATTTAATTCCTAAACCTTGCACAATCAAGGAGAACAAATGCCTAGGATTATTAATAGTTTTAAGGTGTTAGCTTTTAAGATAAATTTTAAAATTATCCTTCTTAAATAATAATAATGTCTTTATTTCAGCAGAACAAAGTGGTAAGTGCAATACTCTATCTGCCATAAAAAAAAATACCTTTAAAAAATAATTTAAAAAATACAAGATGTGGAAATAGAATATAAAAAATAAATAAAAATAAAATAGAATTAAAATAACATATTCAGCACTTATGCTACAGTGGCCTGAGGGAAATTCTCCATCTACGGTGTAGGAACGCGCCCTGCCACTGGGCGCCAGCCTGGACAAGAGTTTTTTCCGATCTCCGGTAGCGCTGACTCGTCCCGGCTATTCTGGGGCGCATCAAAGCAGCGAACCCATGCACCCTTCCCTCTGCGAACATCTGCGAGGCGCTGCATCTCCAAGGGATGCCGAACAGCGCCCTGTTAGCGTGGTTATATTGCACTCGGAGTGTGTCCATGACGCCTTGTGTATATCTTGTCCATAGTTCGCTAGTGTAAAAGCTCATATATAAATAACACTTGTTTTTAGTTCAACGCAGATCACAGCCTTTAAAAACACATCTCTAATATTATACTCGTGTATCAGGGTCAAAGTTAAACATCTTTATAAGAAGCTAAAAACATATCCCAAATAGCCATGACTTATTCATTTTTTTGATCGATGTCTTTGCGAAAGTTTGAAAAGGTCTTTGTGGTGTTATTTTTATGGGATATGTGTTAAATATGAGACATTTAAAAAACTCCCCAATTATTACCCTTGTAACGCTCGCAACAACCCCATATAACCTTCAACAGGAAGAATGTTTGATAATCGAAAAAATATCAATATAAAGGGTAACTGACTCGTTGGAAAATACCAATAAAATATTCCGTATTCCCTTTTACATTAAATCATTTAAAAATATAAATCCTGAGCGGAAAATAAACACCCCTTTTCGGGGAAAAACTAGTCGATGTTTATTCAGAACATTTATAAAGAGAAGTATCATTTTTAGGAATGTACCTATATTTTATTCACATTCGATTTTACATGCACCTCTAACAAAAAGCACGCTGGGTATAAGTAACCAGACGGAAAACTGATTTGCTGATAATGCCCCATTACCTCGTGAATGGTCGTATCAGAAAGCCAAATATTAAAAAAAAATGCTCATCATGTCTCTGATAATTTTCCAAAATCGCGCGTGCACAGATTTTTCCTTGTTCCGAGATGCAGAACTAAGCTATCATGTCGCTTGATCGATATTTTCCACGTGAATATTGTTCAATTCAAAGTGCTGATAAGTATGTAATGTACATTGGCTAATAATGTGGTGTCAATTTGTTATTGAAATAAATTCTGTGAATATACATGTAAAATAATAACGTCACAGATCTATAAAACTGATCTGTAAGACTACTATTAATAATGTTCGCTTCGAACGAAGTTATTATTTACTACGCGTTGAAACGTTGCATTCATGTTTTCGTGAGAAATTTTATTTCAAAGTGGCTTATGGGGAGTGCACGGCTTATAATTTGGTCCAAACTAGATGATATGTGTATTTTAAAAAAAAAATTAAATGTTCAGTAAATAACTAGTACGGACGAGAAGTATTTTATTTATTTTTGTTATAAATTATGAAGTATACGAGGCCATGAAAAAAGATCAATTTTCATCATTTAGAGGCAACTTAGAAAATTATTTGCGGGTTTATTGTATTTTCTTTAATGTCACATTTGCTATATAAATATGATTACGTGAATAAAAATACATAAAAAAATTAAAAAATTTGGGTGGATATTTTAAATTATGTAAGGCGAATTTGTGTTCCAACGTAAATTGGTCGTTTTTAATTGAATTTAAAGTCCACCGTAATGCTTGTTTTAATATTTAAAAAATATGTATAAATACATAATTTATGTTTCATTGTATTTTCAAAGTAGACTAAAAGTAATTTTTTTTTCTAAATATATCTAAATAATAATG
This sequence comes from Halesus radiatus, assembly GCA_022606495.2. Lineage (NCBI taxonomy): Eukaryota > Metazoa > Arthropoda > Insecta > Trichoptera > Limnephilidae > Halesus > Halesus radiatus. The sequence goes on from JAHDVE020009276.1 coordinate 25,776, forward strand.
TTCTTAAGTAGGTACCTACTTTTGTTTTCCATTTTTTAAATATTCTAAGCAAACAAAGCTTCTTCATTTGAATGTGTAATCTGTGACTAACCAGAGTGTTATATCTATGGGCTAATCTCAATACCACCTGGCGGGTTCAATATTTTCATACTAATTTTTAAACGCTGTTGTAACAGTTTGTCATCCAAACTACTCTCTAGACCTTCATATAAGAACAAGCTGAGCTATTTAAATCGGTCGAGTAATTTTCGAGAAAATCGAGGACAGACAGACAAACAAACATTCATTTTTTATATATGGAGATTAGAAACGCAAACAAAATATTTACATAAAAGCATCAAACAAAATATATCATGTACAAATGGTATGTATAATCTCTAATAAATGTGTCTACAACTTGTGCGCTGTACGCAATAAAGCTTTTGATTTAATTATTCACATAAAACAATGTTTATTTACCTATCTAACTGAGACTCGGTTCGTGCAACAACACGTTGGTGATACAATGGTCAAACAAACGAAGATGTTAAAATGTGGAAGATGTCTCAAAAAAGTTCAAAGATTTTACTTTAATAATTAATAATTTAGTTTTGTAATAAATAATTTAATTTTATAATAAAAATTTAATTTTATTATAAATATTTTAATTTTATAATTAATAATTTATTTTTATAATAAATAATTTAATTTTATAATATATAATTTAATTTTATAACGAATAATTTAATTTTATAATAAATAATTTAGTTTTATAATAAATAATTTTAATCTACTTTGAAATATGAAACAGATAAATAATGACCCCTTCAAACATAAAACATCGGAAATACCACATTCCCGATCAACTGTTAATTTTACTGAAAATATGTTGTTTAATAATATTTGGAGAATTAAACGGAGACTATATTAAATAATTAAGACTAGATTAATTAAAGAAAGACTAAATAATTATTGTGCCATATGTGTAGCTCAAGTCATTTTTCCTCGCTTACGTTTAAGGCACCCATAAAATTTGAAAAATTGAAACTGATTTTTTACTAAGAATAATTTTTTTGTGGCCTAATTCTTTTCTCCGGGACATTTAATGAATGGGTAAGAGATAACATTCATATAAAAAAAATCGTTTTCACAAAATACTAGGTTTGCCACGGTTTTTTTCTGAACAAAGCCAATGATGACGGCCTCCATGGTCGAGGGGTAAGGCTCTCGACTACGAATCCGAAGGTCGCGAATTTTTATTTTAATTAATTTGTGTTGTTTCACAATTAATTCATTTAAAAATAATATATAGTATATTTGCGCGTTCCAGAGTGGAAGATACTCTTCAGTATCGCCCTGGTGAAAGACCACCATTCAAAATTGAAACGTTGCTTGAAATGGCTTTTAACCGTGTTTGGTGACTAGATCTGAATAGCCAGGTATTTACCTACCTTCCTCTCCCCCTTCTCCTTCCCCTCCCCAATACCTTCAGCCTCACAACATTCCCCAATTGGGAATGCCATAGTCTCACTGGCTTCAGACGGTTGGGAGCAGTTTGGGACTCTTGTGCGGTATTCATATAAAAAATAAAATTAAAAAATGATGAAAATAATGTGTAATGCAGTATGAAATGCAATGTATTTCAATATACAATGCGATTTATTTATTTATGCTGGGTTTTTACAGATGATAACAATCCAGTTATAAAAAACTCGGTTAATACAGGCAAAACACAATTAACGAGGCAAAAGATACACAAAACATAAAAGTACAAAACCTCACTCAATGATTCACAATACCATAGAAACAAGAGACACAAAGAGAGGCACGACTGATACATAATTAGCCCAATCATTGCTACATATTTTTAAGTAATAGAAGGACATTTTTTCTAAAACTGTACCGATTATCGACATAAATGTTAGCACACTCTATCATATTATATAGTGGACACATTTGAGATAAAGGACTAAAGTAGGCAATATTATTTCTGAAAATATTCAGGTGGAATGTGCTATGGCATCTCAAACAATCGGAAGTAGGTACATTAATTTCAATTCCGCTGAGACATAATGTAGTCTCTAGATGACCGTGAATTATTTTGTATAAACATATTAAATCAATCATTTATTCTTCTTCTAATTTTACTTGAATTAATGTTGAAGTATTCAAGACGTACGTCATATGATTTAAGATGGTCATGTAAACCACATTTAAAAGACAACATTCTTAGCTTTTTTTTAACAGATTCAACAATGTTTTCATATTTGTAGTAATGAGGATTACAAATTCCAGAGTGGAAGATACTCTCAGTATCGCCCTGGTGAAAGACAACCATTCAGAATTGAAACGTTGCATTAAATGGCTTTTAGCTATGTTTGTTGACCAGATCTGAATAGCCAGGTATTTTCCACACCGTTCTCTTCCCCCTCTACTTACCCTTTTCAATACCTTCAGCCTCACAACATTCCCCAGTTGGGAATGCCATAGTCTTTCTGGCTTCAGACGGTTGGGAGCAGTTGGGGCTCTTGTGCGGTATTCATATAAAAAAAAATTAGAAAAAATAAAGAAATTCAATATTCCAGTTTACTTCTAATTAAGGCGCTGTAAAGGATTAGAATTTATTGAATGTCCTTGAATGGTTTACATATTCTGTCGATAAATCCCATCATTTTGAAAGATTTGCACTAAATGTCGTTAATGAGTACGTCGAATATGTATTTAGAATCGAGAGTGATTCCTAAATCTCTTATGGAAGATACTTTTTTTAATGGTAGTATAATTAATAACATTAATGAATGCAATAAGTTAAATTCTCTGTACACATAATGTTGTATCAACAAAACTATGAGATTTCTACTGATTTTCAGAAATCCAACGTGGGTTTGTGTTTCGTTGGTGCTGATGAGAAATTAGTTTCACTTTGGAAACCTCAGAAAATAGGAAACCGTACAATTCGTAAGGCCACGTGAACAACAAATGCTTTGTGTTTAATTCAATCGCCTTGGGAGAAGATTTATGTTTAAAACCCGATGTACCTCAGGCTTTTTCCTTGACTGTTGCATAAGCACCTACGAGAAGGATGACGAAGATAAATCGCTTTAGTTTTCCGTTATTTTTATTTCGTTAGAAAACTACATAATGTCAAAATATTCCGGAAAACTGTTATTTTTGACAATTGGGAAAATAACGCTTTCAGTGCAATACCCTTTTATTGATTCCGGCCAAATACAATTTATCGGATACCTCAACAAACTGTAATTGTTTAATGAACACCAAATATACTCCCGTAAAATTAACTAAAAGTATTGCAAATTATCAAAGCTCATCCTTAAAAGTGTTTTGAATAAAACCACTCTCTGGGACTCTTTTGAATTTTTAACCTTTACTTGGGGACAGTTGTTCGACCGAGTCATATTTAACATTGTAATAAATCGACAATCAGTGTCATTTAAAAAAATATTTTTTGACACTGCGTCGCCGTTAACCACAGATTTTCGACCAAGGTTTGGGTAACCTTCGGCATTCCAAGATAAATAAATAAAACTTACATTGCCATGAAGGGTCACGAAATGATAATGCAATTTTTTACATGCATTCATACATTTTTTTGCAAATTCTTCTTATTGCTTACACATTTAATCTGTTTTAGTGAAGAAATTCTCATAATATAGTTAATTTTATAAAAAAAAACTCTCAATTCATCGGCGAACGTGTGCTGCGGATCTGCTGACTTAACACTCGTAAGAACTGAGAACATTTGCTACCTGCCGACGGTCCGGTGGCCGATTACGTAACCCCCTCACGCAGATTTGGTAATCACGCGAGCGAGCGGGATAGCGCGCATTACCCACCACTATACAAGATGAATACAGATACAGTGCGCGATAAATATTACCCGTTGCAAGGAATGATACCTACACATAAAATAACAATAAAATGTTTTATTCTAGTAGTTAATTTTTTATGGTAGATTATGTGTTTATATGTTTTGAATGAATTCAAAAATACAAAAACTATACTACTCGGAGGATATCGTAGTTTTTTTTTTAAATTTTATATTGAACTCTAATGAGTGTATTTATTTTTAATAATTTTTATTTTACTGTATAAATCAATGTTTTTTTTTTGAGTACAGGCATCTTTAAATATTTTTTGTTGTTTTCTATATTAAATAATTTAAACTGCACTACACATATGTTATAATGTTAACATAATAGATTATTTTATATCTATATATATATATATATATATATAAATGAACTACTTTCTACAACACTGTCCAAGCTAGCGTAGCTATTAAGTAATAATAAAAAAATTAAATTAATATTATTTATACAATAATTACACAAATTATAAAAAGTAATTTAGGCGATTTTGACTACCTGTCTTGGCAACGGGACGGTTAAAAAACGCGGTAGGTAATTATGTTGACGGCTTAATCAATGACTGATCAAACAACTAATCATGAAATTTAGACAAGTGACGCGAATCGTTTTTTTGTGATAATGTCAAATGTACCGGTTGGTCAAATGATATGTCTTCCTAAGAGAAAATTATTAACATAGTAATTATTTAAAGGATTATTCTACAGATCGTAAAAAATATGAAAAGAACATTTGAAAGTTAAATTAAATACCTACAAATATGTCGTTATCTCACCAGCCGATGTGTTTTATCTAGGTTTAGTTGAACATTGAGTTCTGATGCAGAGTCCATTTAAATAGCGTGAAGCACGGAATTGCACTTTACATTAGGTTATTCAAAATTCAAAGCGATCGTAGAATAAACAGGTTGACTGGTTCTTGATGCGATGTTTCATGAACAAAGGGGTAGTAAAATAAACAAAAAATAACATGGAATCCAAACAAAGAGGTTTTTTAATTTGTTAAAAATACATTTAATCTATTTCTTTATTATTTCGTAGCATAATAATGACGCCAATGTAATCAAAATTATTCTGAATTTGGCAACCATATTCTGGAAACAAATCATTCTCTTGACTTAAATAAAGTTTTTAAAATTTTACATACGAATACAACTGGTTTTTAATTAGATGAATTTGAAATTTTAAAAAAAAAGTGTTAATAGTCAATTTAATATTATCAATAATCAAACTTTTTTTTACATATCTTAAATATATTTTAACATTAACTGTATTTAGAATACTATTAACATAAATTGTAATAATAATAACCAGTATTATTTAATTTGTATGCGTTGTTATTTTCTTGATTTTGTAGGTATTAATAAAAAAATAAATTAAAATTTCTAATTTAACTTTAAATAGTATTTCATACATTTTTTTTTTAATTTTTCAATTATTTTTACATTATTAATTAATTACTTACCTACTTTCATCACTAATTGTTAATTTTTGTTTATTTTTGAAATTTGTTTATTATTACATTTTTATTATTTGTGTGTACTTGTCATTATTTTTAGTACTCTTTATCCTGATGAAGGAAGGTTTTTTCCGATGTTATTTATTTATTTGATTAAACGCCCATCTAGGTTTTTACATGAATTTTAGAACAAAGAGCTGTCAAAAATTAGTAGTACATAAAGATTCTAAACCCTAAAGTAAAGATTATATTTTTAAAACATTTAACAGTGACATAAAATAGAAAACTAAAACAATATTATAACACAAATCATTAACTCAGAATTACCCACGCTACAATAATACACATTGTAGGATTCATCAAATTCCTGGTATAGATGACGCTTTACTGTATAAATGGAGACAGCAAATACATCAAAACTCCTCCACACCTGTTGCCCAGATCATGTATCCTATTGGTAAATCAATGAGACTGATAGTTGGTTATATAAATGCTGCAGAAAAATGTTAAAAATGATTTGCTTTTGAAACATGTAGATATTTATTTACATACATTATATATTACAGTGGTATAAATAAAGCACTTCTTATTAATTATATTTAATCTAAGGTGAACAAAGGACTAGACAACCCAAGCGATAGATTCCCCCGGCTTGACCTAGGGATTACTACCATTAAACGTCATAATACGATTACTGTATGTCTGTTGTAGCAGTATTTCTATTAAATGTACTCTAACGTGCTAGAGTTATGGTTCCTTCGTTTACTAACGGTGGTTCGTTTGGAAACATGACAAAATCGTGTCTAGCGTTCCTTTAACGATTATTAAGTTTCCTCCTTACTGCGATATGGGTCTCTTCAAGACGTGGGTTCGTGCTTTCCTCTCCCTAACAATTCCATTTGTATAAAATTCTCACGGTGGAGACCTACTTTAGAAATACAACAAATAGAATTATTATACTAATTTTGAAAGAATTAAATAACTTAATTTTTTTAATAATATTTATAATAACACACAAAGGATATAAAACAATAAACTAATGAATAAGATACCTACATATGAAATAACTTAATAACTTTGTTAATATGCAAGATACTAAAGAAGTAAAATAATGAAGTAACTTGATTAATGAGAACTTGATAAATGAAGTAACTTGATTAATAATTAATCAAATATAAATTACTTGCTTATAAGATACTCATGAAAGAATTAAATAACGTAAAACCTAGCAACACTCTCAGAACGGAAACTGAAAAATGTTTGAAAAAGAGATATGTTAATACGGAAGAGAGAGGGAGGGCGCTAGTATAAAAAACGCTTATGCTGAAAACGATCGTTTAAAAAATATTTAATAAAACATGACATATAGACACACACAATAAAGAAAAATCTCCAGACTACATACTAGCATTAATGAAACGCTGTGAATTTTTTCATACCTATAACATCCTAAATAACAGAATCACATGTGTTATTTATATTTTTCGAAGCATACTTTGCGATTTTTTTCTATCGAGCGAAGTCATATAATTACGGTTTCAGCTATTCATCTGAATAGAGATTATCTTAAAAAATAGCATGTATTTTTTTAAGTGCATATAACTTAGAGTTTTCAAGGGAAGTCTGTTATATGTAGACAGAAATTTTGAATGTGGAGGCTTAATCAGTAAAATACTAATGAAAGAATGATTTTATTAGATTGTTGTGAAAGAAATAATAAAACTAGGTATTAATGAACGCATTAACTGATTCTTGAATTTTCGCTGTCTATTATTACTTCATTTCCTAACACTGTACGAAAATTAACATACTCATTAGTTACTCTTTGTATTTCCAGAAATCTGAGAAGCGCAAAGAGGCCGGGCTGAAGCGCCTCTGGGCTGCCGTGCGCACCCCCAGCGGGGGCAACTCCTCGGGAGAGACGGACCGCGACGGGGACGAGAAGGGGGAGCCTTCACCGGCCTCTCACCCCGCTTGCTCGTTGCCGCTGCTTCAGGTAGCGTGCGGGCGGACTGTTGCCCTATACTATGTCATGAATATTCGGTTTACCGCTGAGAGCTCTGTTGTAACCTCTTCCTCTTCCTCACTAATGGCACGCATAACAGAAAGGAAAGCTAGAACGGTCCTCTCAGAGGATGGGTCATATGCTTTAAGTGAAATACTCGTGTAAACAACAATTGATAGTGTTTCTTATATGCTATGTTTCTTTTGATATTTCGGGGAAATGCGCTGTACCTACCTAGATTTTAAGAAATGAATTTGTTTTTTTTTTCAAAGACAAAAACTTTGTATATTGGTATAAATAGTACTTTCTGTTTGCGAGAGTTGGTGCGGAAAAAATTCAGTTGAGACTTGACAAAAAACTCACATTTCAAAATATAAAAATGTCTACCGACTGAACAAATGCCTGAAATCAGAAGAAAAAAAAATAGCGCAAAATCAGTTATCCGAGCAATTGGAAAACGAAAACCATCATATTTTATTCGCTACAGATAGGGAGGATTTTTTTCTTGTTTGGAGATGGGGAGAAAACTTCTGAAATCTATGTGTTTTCTAATAAATGTACGGTACGAGAGGGTTAAGGCTGCTCCCTCGCATGTCGGCACGGAATCAAGATAAGCCGAGTGTAGCAAGAATGTATGATACCGAGATCGCTCCGTTTCATATATTTCTATTGGCGCCTCTACACGGGTCGGTGCGGCGCGGGAGCGGTGTTATATACTTCCATTGCCCACATTCTTGCTGCACACGGGCGATTTTGATTTCACAATGACCCGTGAGGGAGCTGGTTGCCTTTCAAAAAATGTGTAGATATAGGTAGATTGCTTATTCCACGGTTTCATCCCTCCAGGTATGGCCTTCCCAAGACTCTCCCCGACAGAGTCCCCGTGGCGAGGGAGACGGCCAGAGTTTCATCTTCCCTCCGGAACGGCGCTGCTCGGGCCAAGAGCCCCCCGAGCTGACCATCGTGCCCGGCTCCCCGCAGCTGACCCTCGCGCCCGCCTCCGCGCAGCTCACCCTGGTGCGCACCGCCCCTCATCTGACCCTCGGGCGCACCTCACCACAGTTAACCCTGAACCGGAGCTCCCCGCACTTGGTGCTGTCGCCCGTCACGCCGCACAGGGTCATGTCGCCAGTGTCGCCACACAGAACCTTGTCTCCGGGGTCACCGAAGGTCAGCTCGGCGCCGCCGCATCTCACGATGACTATACCCACGCTACTATCACCCCACGGGCATCATTCAGACCAGCACTTGCACAACGATTCGGGAATAGATTCAATCCAGGTAATCTATAATTTTTTATGGAAAATTCCATTTTGAATAATCCAGAACTTGACTATTTACTTGGGAGTAGGTGAATAATCAATAGCACTACCGCAACTATGTTCCAAGTCAAAATATGTCGAACTGGAAAATCTTTTCGAACGCACTTTTCGTTGTTTGAATTCTGTCACCGTACATAGTTACTTAGAACTCTTAACACTAGATCACTAGATTATGAAAGCTTTCAAATTGTAATACGCATATAAAAATATTTATTTCATATTAAATTAAACAATCAAACTTTGTTTTAACTACCTTTATTTTTCACGCCGACCAGTTTCGGAACAACCATTCCGTTATCAGGGAAAAATATATACTAAACAATATTACAAAATTATGACAGAACAAACATAATAGGAGTCAGGGTGGGGTGGAAGCGTGACTAGGGATTAGTAAAGAATGGGGGAAGGGATAGGGATGGGGGAGGGGTGAAAGGAAGCATATTTAAAATAGGTCTGTTAGATTGTTTTTTTTATTGTTTCTTAATTTCTTTTATCAAAAATATGACTGCTTGAAATAATATGATTCTATTATTGAAATTCTACGATTTAAATAATATGATTCTATGATCTATTAAATAATATAAAACATTGGTTAGATGCCAACCTTCTCACCCTTAATACTGATAAAACAAAATACTTACTTTTTTCAATATGTAAACTCATCCTCCCTCAAAACTGCCCTAAAATTATCATCCATTCATGTTCACAGAACCCTATCATGCCCGCATCACCTAACAACACAAATTTCTCATTCACCAATCTAAAAATATCTAACGAAATTAAGTATTTAGGAGTTATATCGATTATCGATCCATATCTATTCTATGACAAAAAGACTGCGTAAATTATGTTACATTTTATACTCCCTCAGATCAATCCTCAACCTAAAAACTATGAGATGTGTTTACTTCGCACTCTTTCAATCAATTGCTACATATAGTATTGTGGGATGGGAAGGTTGTGCAACATCAATTCTTTATCCTATGATCACAACTCAAAAACTATTACTAAGAATAATTTTCAAATGTCACCCATCACACCTATCAGATCCACTTTTTAATAAATTCGCAATCCTACACATTAGACAGCTATACATAAAGACTATTCTCATATACATATGGAAAAATGATTTAATGAACAAAACACAACAAAAAATCTACACCCGATACTCATCACACCTAAAATACTTAATTCCCCAAACGAAAACAGCTTTCGCCCTAGGACAGTTCTCTTATATTGCTCCCAAAATGTTCAACTCACTGAGTACTGATAATAGGAAATCTGATAACCTTTATACCATCAGTGTTCAAAATTGGTTATTTACGAAAGGAAGAAATTATTTCAAGGAATGTCTTGAAAAACATCATAAAAGAGGTTATTATAAATACGTAAACTTTTTTAAAAAAAACTTGCTATAAATATTTAAATATGTATATTTATTTAAACATATTACATATGTAAAGGAATTATGATTTTATTCCTATCTTATTGTATTACATGTAGGTATACAGGGTCTGTCGCAAAAGTATGGAGAAAAAAAATCCTGACTGCGCTAGAAGGGGTAGCGGAATGCGCCGAGTAGTGGGGATGGTAGGGGGGAGTCGCAGCTACCAAACGCGCCACCAAGTCACTCCTCTCCGAGCAACGGTAGCGCTAGCACAGTGATCCTCGTAAAGTGTGTTTTGTCGTCGCGTCGGAAATCAAAATGCAAGGTTTGCTGGATCAAATTCTGCATTCGGCTGATAAAAACCGGTTCCGAGACCCTGGCCATGATTCGGGAAGCCTTCATGTTACAGGCAAGGGTTTACGAGTGGCACAAACAATTCCAAAACGGCCGGGAATCAATTGAAGACGATGTGCGCGTTCCAAAACTTCCAAAACTGATGACAACGTCACGAAAGTGAGGAAGTGTTACAGTCTGAGTGTCCGTCCTTAAACGGTTGCTCGAAAGGATTCGCCGCGTTCGAAAGGATATCGCCATCACCTGGATTTTGCATCACAAAATCCCCCATCACACTCAGCTCTCGTCTTCCAGCAGTTCCTCGCTAAGCAAAGCGTGGCGGTACTGCCGCAACCGCCGTACAGTCCCGACTTCTTTTTTTGTTTTTGCACCACCGGACTTCTTTTTGTTCCCCCGCATCAAGCGAAGCCTAAAGGGACGCCATTTGGAGACGTTGGATGGAGTGAAAACCGCTTCGACGCAGTGCCATAAGGGGGTTCCGTCTCCTGCCTTCCAGGGTGTCTTCAAAGAGTGGAAGAAACGCTACCAAAAGTGTATTGACGCCCAAGGGACGTATTTTGAAGAATATTAATTGTTTGTACGTTTATTGGCAATAAATTGTCTGAAAAAAAATCTGGATTCTTTTGCGACAGACCCTGTTCAACAAACTTCGATTACCATAATACGGGCTTGTGACTAGTTTGGTAGTTGTAAAAATTAAAAAATGTGAACTCTGTACCAAACTTATAAGATGAATAAATAAATAATAAAAAAATTAAAAAATATATCATCATTATCGGACATGAACATGTAAGATTCCTTAAAAATTACATTTTTTTCCGATTTACTAATCATATTATTTCAAGTAAAATAATATGATTATTATACCATACGCGTAAAATAATATTACAAAAAAAAAAACTTTTTAAATGTTAACTTCTAAGTGCATTTTCCTAGTTCTACGTGTTTTGACTTACGGCACTTAGTTGCAGGTACGCAATATACTACTTCATTGATAATATATTTCATTGGGTGTAAGAGTGTGTGTATATTGTCTAACTAACTAACCATCACGCCGTTTCCCCGCAGGGGTAGGCAGAGAGGACGGACCGCCAAACAACTCGATCTTGGCATTCACTTCTTGCTTCATTCACTTTCATACAACGTCTCATACATTCTCTTCTGTTATTCCGGCTTCTTGTATGGCCATAAACAATATAGCTTTTTCTGCTAAAGAAGTATATGTAAACATCTTAGTGGTGTAAAATCCATAGCGGCTGAAAAAATGAGCTTACCTTAAAAACATGAAATGTAAAAAGTTAGTAAAAATCCACAATCGTTCTACTCTAATAAAATGTTTTTCGCCTAACAAATTACTGCTTTCCATTTGCAACCTGCCCTGCTTCGTGCATAATAAAAATACTGCCTTCCTCAGTTTTTTTTAATATAAAGTAGGGTACATCGCGCAAGTCACTCAAACATGAATTCTACATTGCCCTATATCACACAGTTACAATCAAAAAGACTACAGCCTCCGCCCAGAAAACGGGTAGTGCTTTTATGTTTCGACGCTCAGTCTGATCTTCAATCAGGTAAATTATTTTAATTGTGGCCTTTTCGTGGTATGTAAAAATAAATGTTTTATTCTACACAGATGTGTTTGCTTTTGATATTCAAACAAACACTACTGTAAATGATAGTTATAGCTAAAATACGATTTTTTTTAATTTCTAAATAAAATACATATTTCAGATGTATTACCCTCTCGTATATTACGACGCCAGTCATCACCGCATATTGTCTGCATTTCTCATGCACTTTGATTGTGCATTCATCCATTCATGCGATGCACTTCGTAATTGGGCTCTGTGAAATGCAGTTTAATATTGAAATGCTGACAAAGCATCCAGAAGTTTACTCAAGGCATCCGATACACCCGAAATTCCGATTAACCACATTTATAAAGATCTTACGCTTTCTAGAATGTACCATTAACCTAGTTTATGACCAGAAATGCATTAAATCTTGATGCTATTATTCAGGGCGATTTATGGTACAGCGAAAACCGTATTTTTGTTGGAAATTGTGTGGTGTGGAAAGAGTTTGCGGAGTTTTCAGCCGCCTCTTGTACCACCAGCTTTCAGGCTTCCTAATACTTCAGTATTCAGGCAAAGAGAAGATTCCCTATAGATAGTTTCCTATTATCTCATACTCTTGTGTATATTTCGCATAACATGTCGTTATTTTAGTGTTTTTTTAATGTGGTATAATAAGAATTATTACACCAACGTTATAAGATAAAATGATCTTCCCGAGCTTTCCTGTTGGCGCATTATATTCTAAAGACATTAAAAGCTCTGGCGTATCCATATTTTTTCATTAAAGTAATAAAAATGACAAAGTATAACGCCCGTAAAGGGCATAGCCGGGGCAACCATCTTTATCCCATCTCCCAATACAGGGAAACCGTAAAAAAACTTCTAACTAATAGTGTTCTCCAATATTTTTACTGAAAATACACAAAAGTCAGTGTGGTCCGCGGACTTAATGGAATATTAATATTTCTCACACCAATACATCATCAGCCGCCTCGTAATTGTTTCGGAAGTAAACAAAGTTGTAGGGATACTAAATAACTTTTCCAGAGCTTTCTAATACTTTTGATCAACATTCAGAAGATAATTCTGCCTAGGCTTTATGCGCCATAAACTCTCGGAACAGTCTTTGATTGAATTAGGAACTAGAATGTTGATAAACATGGCAACTGGGTTTGCAGCGACGCCACAGTTTTGGCAACATACCAAGAATATGTATACCTCTCTATGCCGGCGGGATTACAGCCTATATATTTGGATTAAAAACATTTAACAAAACGCAAAGTAACATTAGTTTTTCGTGGGACTTATTTTTTTCAAATTTTGTTCGGTAACTTTTATCGTTATGAAAGTGTAATTAATCAGATTTCGGTTAGGAAAACTTTAATCGTTCCCTATACTAAGAAGTGATTCACAGTTTTAAATGGTGTGTACTCTAATTAATCATCCTTATTCATGCAGACAAGGGACGTCATTAGTGATGCACTCTCTCGGTGGAACTCCCACTATTTAGCGTAGCACAGTATTTATGGGCACAAGTTTCTACCTTATATTTCTGAACGGGTGGAAAGTTTCATACAACTAGATATCATGTCGTCGTCTCGGTAAATACTGTAGCAAGTTTGTTTCTTCAGACCACCGTTACGTGGCATGAAGTTGAAAATGTATTGGGTAAACTGAAATGCGCCTTTTACATGAAACTAAAACAAAGCATATACAAAACTTTACAAATATTAATAAAATAAAAATCAGAAAATTGAAAGTTTCTCTATTCTGTAATATTAAAATGAGCTTTACATCACAGTTTAAAAAGAGACTCCTCTTCGTAATATATTGATCAAAGAGCTTTTGAAATTTGTTTTTCTGTAATATTCGAACAATGACTATGCGTATTGATTTTTCAAATATGTAACCATTCTCATCTCTCCTTCCCATCTCAGATTTTGTTATTACGCCTGTGAAATTATTTACCCCACAAATAGAAGGTATATAAAAAGTTTTGCACTATAGGAATAGAAAAATGAAATAAGTTATTGTTGGAGTCTTGCCATGCGCTTTTTTTAAATGTGTATTCCTAAGTTTAACTGGAAATGGTTTCTGGTGTGGTTATACATAATGTAGAGAAAGCATAATAGATTAATTATTTGCACCAACTAATTAAAGTTCCCGGAAGCCCAACATCGTATCCCTAGCCACCAGAGAGCCTAAATGTGGGGAGAATAACCGTAGGAAAAATCAATCTCCAGAAACCTGAATTATTTTTTGGAAACACGTAGCAATCACTTCTTTATGATTATATTGATAAATTTCTAGAAAATTCTTCTAAATAGTCTCTAGATCAATATGTTTGATCATTTTAATACCTTAATTACCCAGTTTCTTTGGTGTAATTACTCAAAAGTTGAAGTTCATTAAGAAAAATAAATGTTTTTAGCAATTGCTCTCTTTCTTTTATAGATCTCATAATGAAGAATTATTTCAGTTTCGTCTTAATGTATATCAAACATTGTGTTTATTAAATGAATGTTAAATGTCTTCAGGCCTCCCCCTCCCCCTGCGGCACGACCAGCATGGGCGGCGGCGGCATCCTGAGCAGCCCGGTGGGCGCTCGCCGCCCCTCGTGCGCACTGCTGCACCCAGATCACGCGCGCCTACTGCGACAGACAGCGCACACCTCTGCCGACGAGTTGCGAGACCTGTCGCCGACCTCCTCCACCAATTCGTCCATGACCTCGGTGGCCGCGCCCGCTCGCCAACACGACAACTGGCCGCAGCACGATCACAGGCGGAGAAGCTCAACCATGACGGCAAGGTACTCGCTGTTCGACGCGCTGGATCTCGAGTATGCCTTACTAAGAGCAGCAGCGAGGGGAAGCGTAGGTCCGTACTCTTTATCCGAGTCCCTGCACAAGTTGACTTTCACGCAAAGCTTGGCGTTCCCAGCGCTCGCTCGGGGTCTAGCGGGCAAGCGAGGAAGGGCCGCGCCCGGTCAAAGCGTGCGCCCGCCAGACACTGGAGAATCAGGGCTCAATGCCTTTGCTAAAGTCACTACAACCCTGGTGCTTGTCCTAGTAAGCGTGCTCGTGTTCGGCGTGGTATATAAATTTGTGAGGACGTGAGGGTTGCTCCTGGCGCCGACAGATTGACTGCCGCCCGCGCCCCCATAACTTTTTGTTCGCTTTTTTAGCGCGTAGTTTTATGAAATTTATGGAGGGCTCAAAAAATTATAATCTGCTCAGCGATTCAAAATATAACCCACGCATCATTTGTTCAATAAAAATGCACTCAAATACAGCATAACGTAGTAATTAGCTGGTAAATGATATGTTGCTTGCCGTTTGAAAAATTACAACAATAAATTAACGAAGTTTGAAAACGAACATAGTATTGAATTCAATAATGAAAATATTAGATATTATTGTAAAATAAATTATTCATTCACTGTAGTAATTATAATTGACGTGGTCGCTTCTTTGTACTGTTTTACAATGCGTAAAATATGGAATCACTGATGTATGAGAAAACATTATATTTTTTTCTGTATAATAATGATCTTGTTTGTGTCATATTTACCAATATTAAAGAAGCTTTTTTCAAAAACTTAACTCCGTACTAATTTTATAAATGATTAATCGTTTTTAATCCAGTTAATCCTCATTTTCAATAATTGAAAAGACATTTTTTTATAATTAAATTTATTTCTGTGTTATGGGTACATTGATGTACAAATGTGTACTAATAGATTCGTAGATGAATATACTCTATGTATTATTTATAAGGATCTCTTTTAAATACGAAATTTTCTGTACAAATGTACTTATTACTAATATATTTTAAGAAATGTGTACTGAAAAAATAATATTTGATTACATTCAAATATACGAATATTAAAAAAAAAAACTTAGTTTGCACGAATAACTTCGGCCCACAGAAATGCTTTAAAAAATCATAATATATACATTTACGATAAAGAAGTAGTTTTTATACTGCTTTAAAATATAATCATTTAATAAAGAAGCTTATTTTATTGTTCGGCTTTCGTAAATAGTTTTATTTTATTTTGCCGACAGGTAAAAAAATATATCAAAAATTCTTTTACTCAACGCTTTATTTGGTGTTCTTGATATTTACTACGATTAAAGTTTTATATTACGATACGTAGTCATAAAGGGTTGTAAATTAAGGTTCTATTGTGTATTTGTTTTATGTTAATATTGAGAGCTTCTATTTGCACCGTCTAAGCCTTACTCTGCACATAAGAAGCCATTCACCCATTCATTAATAAGGATTAATAGGCTTTAACAAAAAAAAATGATTTCTTACATGCAAATAAAATATTACTACCATAATAAATCTTCGTTTGCCTTTTGTCTTTCCGAAAGAAATAGTATTGTTAAATCTTTAATAAAATAAAATTAATGTGTTTTTTTCAAAATGTGCTTGCACAGAGTACATTAATTATTGTATGATTATCAATAAACTACTATAAAAGTAAATAAAATTATTATTGACATACGAAAGAAGTTGTAGTTTTAACTTATTTACAGGTGTGTAGTTGATAAGTATTACGTAACTAAACTTATTTATTATCATTTTATAAACTTCTGTCTTTTGATTTATTTTTTCATATAATGTTAAATACACAAATATTTTCTTGAAATGCATAGTTTTATTATAAGCAACAATTTTTTTGGTTTGAAATGTCATTTCTTTGCTGATGTTAGCAACAACCTTTGGTTTCTGCAGAACGATTTAGAAAAAGAGCATACATTTCTGTATAATTCTTCAGATTTCTCAATTGAAAAATATGTTAATCTTCCTCTGTTATATTTTCCTCAAATGGTTGGGAAGAATTGTTAATTTATTGGTTGTAAATTCGTATTTGGAACACTCACTCTTCAATTTGGGAGGCGGGTATGGGTTCGCAGCCCCGGGAACCATTAATTGGATAAAGTGGTTCGCCACGTTTGGTGACTTAGCAGGGGTGCCCGGATTCGTGGGATGAGATATGTCTAGGTCTTGGCGGCAGATGCGTCTGCCCGTCAACTGAGAGAAGCCGGTTAGGGAGATCCCTTGACCTCTTCAGGGGGACTCTCTCGACCCATCGCCTTGCACCGCGGTGGGAGGGATGGATTAATACGTCCGTCACTATGGACATACTGACGACCAGATACTCTCAGTATCGTCCTGGTGAAAGACCACTATTCAGAATTGAAACGTTGCTTGAAATGGCTTTTAACGCATTTTAATGGCATCTGAATAGCCTGGTACTTCCCCACCTTCCTCTTCCTCTACCCAATACCTTCACCCTCACAATATTCCCCAATTGGGAATGCCATAGTCTCACTGGATCTAGACGTTGGGAGCAGTTTGGAACTCTTGTGCGATATTCATATAAAAAAAAAGATTCCTACCCACCCCTCATACATTTTTCCTTCCCAGAACTTCCTCTTCTCCCTTTCCCTGAAAAGACACTAACAGCATCCCCAAAGATGATTTCCTATATGGAGTTATTGTAAAAAATATGAATAAAACTCTCTCATTTTGAAAGGTAGGTAGATACTAGTGGTGGGCGAAGCGGCTCGGTTAAGTGAGCTTAAATCAGCTCTTTATAGTGTACCGGTTCGGTGATCCGGCTCGATTGAAGGACGGTTCGCATCCCTCGCACCATGCTCTCTCCCTCGCTCCCTTGGCCCTCCTAAAGACGTCCTTAAGACGCTCTTACACGATACTTTTTTCGTCCAGTTTTCATGTGGATTGTCTTTACAGAGAGCTGATTTAGTGATCCGGCTCACTAAGCCGAGCCCCTTCGCCCACCACTAGTAGATACCACTTTAAATAATTTTCAGTTATTCCCTATATGGGAATAAGCAAAGAGAAGTGACGCATTCACGATCCACGAGAGCCGCGCTCGAATCACCGCGCGTGTATGAATTTATATATTTATAGTAAGAGTCAATGACCGAGATATAAAAAAAAAATTGTATAAAATATACAACAGTTTACGTAAATAAAAAACTTCACCATCATAAACCTAATATTCATGACATAAGAGCTAAGAACAAATATATACTGAACATAACAATAAATTAATACAACTTTTGGCCTGAGAAACTTTGTATATTTGTCAATAAAACTTTACAGCATCCTTCCGCTGGTCATTAGGAAAATGAAAAAGGAAAATGATGTCACGTGAAACAAAGAAGCTTGTCTTAAAGAACTTTCTAAAGTTTTTTTTAAATATGAGACTATACATAGGCCCGATACCAGTAGGTTTAGGACAACCCCCGATAGGAAAATGTTTTGAAGAAGTTGGGAAGAAGGATGTCAATTAAACGGTCATTTTTCTTTAATCATTTGAATTTTAGATACACATTTTTTTTCTTCTTACATATCATTAGAAAGGGTATTATATCAGTTCATATTAGATTATTTATAATAATTATGCAAAATGCGTTAATTTATGCCTATTACATTGATAAATTTATTTTTTTCAATAATTGTTCAATAATTTTCGGAATCATTTTTGTTAAAATTAATGTGAAATTATTTTAATACTAGTATTCTCTATATTCTGTTGAGGAAATTTAAGCTTCCGAAACATGTAGATATTTATATATTAAGAGAACGGATGCGCTGCTGGCTGCATGGCAGAATATAAAACAAAAATAAATAAAATAATTCTCACACGTACTAGATATTTACTAAACCTTTAATTAAAGACAATATATCATTCAGTTTGGATGGGTATTTTGGCCTCCAATCCAAAATTAAGTTATGTATGAAACGGGCAGCGCAGCCGATCCTCTTAAACAATGGTGTAAACAAAGAACTTCATAGTATTAATTTTTTATTTTTTTATTGTATTCAGTTCTCATTTTATATTGTATATATTTCATATACCCAGTCCTGCTGGATTAAAAACTCAAATAAATAAAATAGTAATTTAATATAAAATTTTCGTTCGATTCATAACACATGTGTAATAAAATGGACACCGCGTGCTTTGAAATTGACATCAATCAATAAAACAAGTGTGAGTTCACGAATAGCAATTTTACTTGTAAGTTTTCATAACGCGAGCTTTCACTCGCTCCCTTTTAATACGTGGTTTTATAAATAAAGTCTGTACCGTAATTTGTAGAATTATTTGAAAGAATTTTTAAATTATAATCTTTGAGCGGAAAAAATAATTACATTATTTAATACCACTATAGCATGTAACCAATCACTGAAACGGTACTGGTTCAATACAGAAACAATTTTAGTTTCATATCGTATTTAGACGAAATGCGAGTACAAAATATTTTACTGTCTCTATGATCTGAGGTTTCTTCATAATTTGCTAGAATAGTATAGTGTGAAAACCATGCATATGCAGTAGATCAACAATCACTTATAGAACAAAGGACTCAATGATTCACTTGTGATACCCAAATTATTTCGACGCATGTCAGATGCTTTGACAAAGCGAACCACCAAGACGTTGATCTGCTGAAATAACTGCAGTGGACAAGAGTTTTTTTTTCTTTAGACGTGTGGGTGTTTTAATGGATACCAAATTTTCGTTTCAATATACGTTCGTTTCATTGACACTCTCCCCTACAGCTTGATTTCGTTTTAATAAAATGCTACTTCCTAATGATAATGATAGCACAAAATGTATTTAATCCAGTGTAGTTGAGTTTGCAATATACTAATGTTGTGTCAAAATGTACGTTTGAATCTCGTGAATTAACTGTATCGAAAATAAAGTAAAGGTTTCTGGACACTTTTTTGTTATGGAAATAGTACATGCATACCTGAAAAATCACCATTTTTTACAGAACAGCTTATTTTGAAAAAATTATCACTTCTCGCAAAGGTACTTACGCCTATTCAGAAACGTTATTTTATGGCGAGCTTCCAAGGAGAAGTAACATCTGTACCCTCAAAATTAGAAAAAACTTTTTTTTTTTCTAACTTTTGTATGAAGCTATCACTTTACGGTTATTCATCCTAATTAAAAGAGACTGAAAAACTTTGTTTTAACCACTTTCCATTTTATACGTCGACCGGTTTCGGAACAAACGTTCCTTCACCAGGGCAAAATATATACTAGCGTAACAATACAACAAACTTATGATAGAACATGTATATTAGGTGTCCAAGGGGGGTGGGGGCGTGAGGAATAAGTAAAGAGTGGAGGGAAGAGATATAGATTAAGGGAGTGGTGAAAGGAAACATCTTTAAAATGGGGCAGTAAGATATATTATTTTTTATTGTTAAAGATAGATTCATTATTATTATTAAGGGATTTCTTAATTGCTAAGGCTTCTTAATTATCTAAGCATTTTCCATTACTATTAATATGAAGAATATATTTATTTTTCCCTGATGAAGGAACGGTTATTGCAAAATCGGTCGCAGATACAATTTAAAGCGGTTTTTCATTTAATCAAAAAAAAAATTTGCTAATTATCCCGCAATTAATGATGAATTGTTTCATCAAATTTTAACTCTATTTTCCACTTCTATATTATCTAATATGGCTGGCCACTGGCTCAAATGTCCCGAAAGAATCCAGTTTAAGCTCTGCTGGATGGTATTTAAGTCACTTAACGGAATAACTCCGGCTTACTTATCGGAACTGTGTATTCCTGAAAATAAAAATTCACAGCAATCCACCCTTAGGTCAGCAGCTTCACCAGCTATCGGGGGGTTGGGGGAACCAAAGCGCATACCTTATACTGAGTTCGGTGATCATGCTTTCGGAGTATCAGGACTTAAAGCTTGGAATGAACTGCCACATGACTTAAGAATAATCAAAGACTCGACAGAATTCAGAACTAAACTTAAAACTCACCTCTTCAGACAATCATATCCATAAATTGAAGAAATTCACACGTAAATTGCTTAGCTAAGCTAGCCGGTTAGTACTTATCTAAATTCACTTAATATAATATAATAACTAAAAAAAAAACAAGCACCAGTGCGCAAATGCGTCTACTGCCCGCAACACCGTAAATAATTAATGTGTAAAAAAAAATTGAATATCTATAAAAAAAATTCTTAAGCTTTTTAAAATTATTTGATAAATATTATCCAGTCTTAAAAAATATAAATATTTCAAATAAATACCAACTCTTCTTATGCCACCAATCTTTTAATAAATGTAACGTCAGTATAAAAGGAGGATAAAATAGCAACTGGAAAAATCATATCTCCTCTAAGCTTAAATTTTCTAATAAAACTGTGTTCATCTGAAGCGACCTGCCAGGTAAGTATGTTTTTCTGAATCTGTTTGTAGGACATAATAATATACAGAATATGAAATAATATTTGTACAGTGTCTTTGAGGTGATTTTTCACAAAAACGCCGCTATACAAATCATCCAATTATTATTATTATGGTATTGGGGAAGGGAGTGCAAGCGAAGATTGATAAAGGTAAAAATTAAAAAACGAAAATTTTTAGGTTACATTGTTTATTTTTGTTCTGCCATCTATGTGCACAATAATAGGTATACTATTACTCTCAAACTTGGTAATACCTAATATGATTGCATTCGCTGCATGGTGAGAGATACATCATTGCTAATATTCATATTTTTTCCGGAGTGGCATTGTGTTTAGATGCGTTATGATCGCATTAATAAGTTAATTGTCTATTACACTATACACGTAGAAATTCATACTATAGGATTAAATAACACAATTATTTATTTAAGAAAAATATCCAGATATTCCGACTTAAAATTAATCCCTCCTTCCCAATAATCACTCGCTTCTTCCTTCACACACTCAAAACCTAATAATACGTTTAAAATCAAAAGTATTATTGTCTAAATCCAAATTTAAATCTACGCTCTACGAAATGATAATTACCTTTTTGGTGTACATCTGGAAAATGATCGTTTGAGATATGTGGGAGATATTAAAGTAAACGTAGACATACTTCAAATTTTATTATTTTCTAAATCTGATTGAATACTACTGTTACTTATATAATTACTTGTATTTTCATTGAATAAATTACAGTCAAAAACACTATAAGCCAATCCTAAGAAAACATCCAGATATCTATTTTTTTTTCTTTAACGAAACTGAAAACACACAAGCCGACACATTGAAAAAAACAAAAATCCTATGGTATTAGATTATAGGTAGGTAATATGGATGTGATTTTTTTTATCTATGTAACTCAAAATAATGCTGGAAAACAACATAATATTAATATTTAATCATCGAAGAAGATAATATTAACAAATCTCAAATGAAAAATGAAACAGAAATAGACACGGAATATAAAATGTATCAGTCACATCTGGGAATCGAACCCAGGACTTCTGTCTTGTAGGGACAACGCTCTAACGACTGTGCTAATAAGATCTGTTTATTTAACGTCTTTTTCATCGATATCATATCTCAAATTTATGACTTACCAATATTATCTTCGATTAATTCCCATATTTTTGGATGTACGTATATATTTTGTATGATTACCAGATGCGACTGATGCCTCTTTATTGTCCGAGTCTTTTTCTGTTTCATTTGAGATTTGTTAATAATATGTTCTTCAATGATTAAATATTACAATAGGGTTTATAAGCTTCAATAAGTTATTCCAATACAGTGAATAATATTAATACTTTAGTTCTATTCGTAGGCCGAGTTTATCAGAAATATTGATGTAATTTTTAATTTTACTTTTGCAAACAAAATAGAATATATTTTCCGAAGCAGGTTTCTTATTGTTAATTTCTAATAATAAAATTTCCACCCCTATTCTATCTAGGAATAATGTAGATGCAAACAAAATCTTAGAAGAATCACAAATAAGCCAGATGTAACTCCATTCTCATGAATGAAATCAAATGCCACTTAATTATTATAACATTAACTGATTACGAAATCTTTCATAGATAATATAATATGCGTTTTTTCACATAATTATTATCCAGTGGCCATAACTTTCATATCAAATTAGCAAGAAACCGCAAAAATTCATAATATCATATTATTCAATGCCACTTCTTTCATATCAAATAAATCACATCATTCGTAATAAATATTATGTATAAATCTACAAGAATACTCTATACATTAAGTTTGAAAAAATATCACATTCTAATAAGTACAGATTCTTAGTAGAAAAAACTTACGAGGTAAAAAAAAACACATATTTTGTTTTTTCATAACGACACAAAAACCTCCAATTATTTTTCAGAAGTTTATTAAATTTATCACCACCCTATTCAAAAAAGTGATGGTTATTTATTCTTTAATGATTAAATTGTGATAATTGGGTACGTAAGCTTAATAAAACGTATTTGTTTATTAAATAGTTATCCATTTTAATCATAAGTCTAAAATTAATATATAAAAATCATAACGCATTCTTGCAGAAATTATCTAAACTAGATACGTAAATTTCACAGCATTATAAAAATATCATATCATTCCATTTCCAATACAAACCATGGCATGTTTATTTTCCTAGAGATTTTCAAGCGATTACGATGTAATTTAGTTTAAGTGGAAATATTGCCGCTTGTTAATCAAATCGAATTACGTAAACTCGCTAGTTAATTTGATTTTGCATCAGCTGGAAGGGTGGAAGTTAACTCATTAGCGGTTGATATTATAAAATGTTGTATTAGATATTTGTTATATCTTTCGTCGGCCCTAATCTCATTTCTTCTTCTTTAAAAAAAGCTTTAAGAATAAACACACATTAAATGAATGTGAACATTGTAATTTTACAACTAATCAAACTTAAATGAGCATTTTGGCTAGATCGAGTTCAATTTATGAACGAGTTTTTAAATTATATAAACGAAAGTTTATGTTGAACAAAACATTTTAATCATATAGGGAAAACTCATGATTTTTTTTGTTTTGAACATGTAACATGTAACAGCAAACATGTTTTGAAAACTAAGTAAATACCCTGTATTATGGGAAACGCTATAAATTTACCGTTAACGAATGAAAAATGATTAAAACCGTCTCTGTACTTTTAAAGACTTACGTTAATACTTATTTAAGATTTAGAAAAAAATTGTCAACTAATTTTTGTAATAAAAATAAATTGATTGAAAAGGATAGTGATTAAACATTTGCTTTGGGAACCCGAGAAATATAATGAGTTTTTATAGATAATTACGCAAACTTTTGAGTAAAATATTTAAATAATCAAATTTTTAAGTAAGTTTTTTATGAGTTTAACTTTACTCGTCGAATTAAAAATGGTTTTCCCCTTAGCACGTTTAACTATTCGTGTTAATAGGAAAGTTATTTCAGGAAAAGCATTTTAGATATGTTTAAATGAAACCAAAGGATACATAATATTAATGAACATTTAAAATAACTCTTTTTTATTAAAAAAATTTATGTAAAATATCATCATTTCGTATTATTGGTAATTTGATATGCTATTGGCAAGTTCATTTCAAAATGACTGAAAAACTCACATTAAATGCTTTTCCTCGGAATAAGAAAAAGTTTTTTTTTTTCAATTTTTGTTTTTGTTTTTGTCCATTCATGTTTTTTTCTTGTAAATCGTATGCAATATCTATTCGTGAACAATACACACGCAGTATGTTTACACACAGCGCTTTACAACTTTCAGTAAATTCTATTATATCCATTGTAGACCTGGTTTTTAATAATGGTTAATTATTTGGAAAACATATTTAATATACAAGGAGAAATGATGATGAACGCCAATTAAAACCGATTTACGATGATGAGAGGAGTTGAAGAAATATAGAAAATAATTTTTCTTCCAATTAAATGAATTTATCAAACACTCATTCTTGTTTCTTGATCTACCAAATTAATCTTTAAAAAAAGCAAAATGGTTTACAACATAGCTTAATATGTACCAATTACGTAAACAAGCAACTTAAAAGCACTCATAAATAATGAGCTTAAATAATTGAAAAGAACAATAATATTACTAGCATATTCTGATGTTTGCATTGAGAAAATCCACTTCAGTGAACTTTAGAAAACATTATATCTACCTACGTAATAACCAAGCATTTTTTAAAATTAAATAAATAGGCAAATATTATTCTAATGCGTCACAGCCCAGCTTATGACTTGAAATATATAATTTACATAAAAAATGATTGCAGATGGTTTCAAATACTACAATTTTGACTAACTGAGCTTTAGGGACAATATGAAACTAAACAAAATCAATAATTTAGCTTGCTTTCAGTTCATTTTTCACTTAGTTTATTAGCACACTACTTACTTTATACCCCGATCTTAACCTTATACAAACGTTTTAATTGATGAACTTTACGCATTGCTAATTATCTCTGGTAGGTTTCTCATCGCAAATATTTGCTGAAAATCGTTTCTCAATTTACGTATAAAAATATCCATTGACTGGATCGCATAACCAACTCTTTTTACAAATTCTCACTTTGGCTTCTATGATCATAAAATACTAAACCAAAAGCACATCCCATGTTAGATGTTAAGTATAAAAATAATAATAAAAAATAAATAAAACACAGAACCCGAGACCTTCATCTCAGGAACAAATTATTTGCATCGTTTTACGATGACAAATCTGAAAAACGTATTTTACCAAAAAATATTATCATTTTAATAAGAGTGTAACTGAAATATTGTTTTGTATTAATATAAGATGAAGAAGTTTGGATGAATATTGTGATCTTTATACCTAGCACGAAAAAAATGACGTCGCCCATCGAAACATTGTTATTAAAAAAACGATTTTGAAAGGGATTGTGCATCGTACAGAATTATGGTAAATTAATGTGTCCCGTACCCCCATCTTCTGATTAACATTTGTCAGTAATAAAACTAGTGCGAAGAAAATCTCACAATCTTTAGTTTAAAAATTGATAGGGACAGAAGAATCACGTTTTTGAAATCTTTTTTGTGAATAAACTCAGAAATATATTGGATGCTTAACCTTTCCCTTACGGTGCTAGAAATTCCGCGATCGCCGGTGCTGTCCACTCAGTCTACAGTGTACACATTAAGGGTTATTTTATAAGTAAGTTGGATAAAAATTAATTCTTAACATTTGTAATTTATGTACTTAAATCATGTTATAAAAAGATACATCGAGCTAAGTCATACTCGCTCACCACCGCACCACTCGACAAGTTAGCAACGCACGCAGAAATACGTACACATTGACAATTATTTTCTGTCGCGTTCGTTAAATACTCTAAACATTGTAATCCGATTGGGAGCAGTTGAGACTCTTGTGAGGTATTCACATATTAAAAAAAATGTATCTAATATATTAATGTTTTGCGGTTAAATATAATATGAACTCTCTGCTTAGTATATTTACAGAGATATTGAAATATTTAGAAACATGTCAAATCAGTTGACAGCACCGGCGAGGAAGGGTTAAACAAACGTTTGCGCTACAAAGTTTGTAAATAATAAATGGTCTACCTTCTCCGCACCGTCTACTGATTCAAATACCTCGTTCTAAAAAACTGAGTTTTCAAAACAAGTTTCAAACCTCAAACTAGGCAGATCATATCAAGAAAAATTAAAAACTGAGTTTAATATCCACTTCGATTCAACAACATCTAATTAAGAAAAATAGTATAACATCAAGGAATTTAATAACACAGTGGTAGTTCACAAAAAAAATCACAAATTAGAAAGTCAATGTTTTAAGAGGGCGTCACTTTCACGGGCGTCCACGCTGGAATCCACACAGGCACTCTCGTCCTGCAGCAGCTTGGACTTAGCAGTGTCTTCAGCCTGGTCGCTGGAGACGCTGGGCTGCTTGGCGCTGGCCGGAGACGACGTGCTGTAGGAAGGTCTGTCGGCTGATCTCACCGTTCCATTGGGACTCCGGACGGAGCATTGTGGCGCCGGGCTGCTGCGCTTTTGAGTGTTAGCATCCGTTGGACTCACTTCTTCCTCTTCTTTTAGTGTGGCCATTCCCTGGATATGAAAAAGAATTTGATGAATCATTCATTGATCGTGATCCAGAGTGGAGGATACTCTTAAAATCACACTGGAGAAAAACCACTTAAAATAGGAGAAAAACCACTACTTAGAAGAAAAAAAGACTTATGGCAATATTTAGACACCAGATCTGAATACCAACTTCCCTACATTCCACCCTCACTTCTCTTTTTCTATTTCTTTCAGTCTACAATGTCTTTGTTTCACTGTTAAAGGGAACAAATATCATAAAACAAGAACTTTTCGATACTTTTACACTAAATAGAGAAAAACATTTAGATTATGAAAAAATTGGCTATCGCATAAAATTCTAGTCCAGTCGTACATTTAAAAGTTGATGTAATTTGAGAGTGCTACGATCGTTTAAAAGGTTCTAATTTGCAACACCAAGATGGCTCATAGGAAAATCAAATTAAGTTTAAAAATCTCTTTAGAAATTAGTGAAACATTCCGAAAGGAGATCATTCTGCATCATAAGACAATTTGATATGTAATTTTTTTTTTGTAATATTTAACGTTTTGCAAGGAAGATAATTACATACCCATTTATTGGATTTTAAAACAAAATGCATCAAAATACTAAATTTTAAAAAAGTAAATGTAATCGAGTTACGTTCTTTTTTGGATTGTTTCTTTTAAACGAACTCTCAAGCTTTTTTAATGTGTAGAACTAATTTCAAATACTAATTAAGTAGCTTGATAGTGCCATAGTAATGAAAAAAAAATCCTCCATAGTCTACAGTTTATTGCCAAACTACAAAGTTCTTGTTTCAAAAATAGTGACGCCTCTGCGGTACGAAATTTCTGAGAATATTTTCATTTATATCGTAAAAAGTTCTATTTTTAAATTGTGTAAAACGGAAACAAGGGTGACAGCTTTGACAGGCTGATTATTTAAGTGAAATTGAATAGGAAAACCGTGGGCGTAGTAAGGCTAGAGATTGGATAAAGGGTAGCTGGGTTATTTTCGGAAAATATACAGGATAGATGAAAATAGGTACCAGGCAAATTTAATCAAAATAACTGGGTACCTAAATAGTAAAGAATGTAATGGACAGTATGAATTAAATAAACTTATTGGTAATAAATTTAGTTACCAGGTACGTGGAAGTTGATTCTTGAATTATTGTGATTAGCAATTACAAAGCTGATAACGTTCGTGAAATTGTAAGAGAGACATAATTATAGAATGCAACAATATAAATACACACAGTACAATAAATTTAGTTATGATAATCGTTGAAAAACTGAAAATTTCTAGAAGATATGATCATTAAAAAAAAACTGTCAATCAGCATGTGTTC
This sequence comes from Halesus radiatus, assembly GCA_022606495.2. Taxonomy (NCBI): domain Eukaryota; kingdom Metazoa; phylum Arthropoda; class Insecta; order Trichoptera; family Limnephilidae; genus Halesus; species Halesus radiatus. The sequence continues at coordinate 54,010 of JAHDVE020009276.1, forward strand.
GCTACTTTGACTCTCCCTAAACCAAGAAGCCAATCATAGACCAATTTGCGTAGAACACCTGTACTTTTCGATTTCCATGTATCGGGATCGATGTTAAACATTTTTGAACTTAAGTATGAAAATTGTCTTTGAGCAAGGGATATCATGGTAGTAGGTGGAACTATTGGATTACTTCTAGAATGACGGGTATCGTGATAGGGGTCTATGGATGAGTAGTGGTGACGTTGTTTTTGTGTGTGTTATATGATTTTTCTCGTGTATAATTGTCTTAAGTCGAGAACACGTATCTCTAAAAGTCAGTAAAACTGGTTTTTGAATTCAGCCCTGATGCATGGTCATTAGATATGGAACTGGCATAGTGAGGATTAAAGTAGAATGAATACAAAATACATCAGATCCGCGAGGACTGGTACGTGCGGTCAAACAATGTATAACTGATTTACGAATAAGGACACCAAATAAGATGCCGATGTTATAAGTGTCTAAAATACGGTAATATGGTGGGGTAAGTGAATAAATACAAAAAAAAAACCTTTTTGGAGAATATTAAACGCGTAAGTGGGTGGAAGAAGAAAACGGGGGTATCCCAGGCCATGTCACGATCAAGTAAATCGAATACTTGGAATAATGGAATAATGGAATAATGGAATAATGGAATAATGGAATAATGGAATAATGGAATAATGGAATAATGGAATAATGGAATAATGGAATAATGGAATAATGGAATAATGGAATAATGGAATAATGGAATAATGGAATAATGGAATAATGGAATAATGGATTAATGGAATAATGGAATAATGGAATAATGGAATAATGGAATAATGGAATAATGGAATAATGGAATAATGGAATAATGGAATAATGGAATACTGGAATAATGGAATAATGGAATAATGGAATAATGGAATAATGGAATAATGGAATAATGGAATAATGGAATAATGGAATAATGGAATAATGGAATAATGGAATAATGGAATAATGGATTAATGGAATAATGGAATAATGGAATAATGGAATAATGGAATAATGGAATAATGGAATAATGGAATAATGGAATAATGGAATAATGGAATAATGGAATAATGGAATAATGGAATAATGGAATAATGGAATAATGGAATAATGGAATAATAATGGAATCGAATACTTGGAATAATAATATTAATGGTAGTACTCTTGAAATTAATTAAATGTATAACAACACATAATAGTACTCCCTCTCAAAACACGAAAATTTCTCAATTAGGGAGATATTAATTTTTAAAAAAGAAAATAAAGGAATTACATAAATAAATAAAAAATAAATAAAAAAAAACAAATAAAAAACATTTTTAGTACTTACGTACATACTCTTATTAATCTTTAAACGATGTTGTTAATTACATGTACTAAATATATCTTATAAAATTACATATATAAAAAAAAGAGAACAGTGTGAATAAGGTGATGTAAGACTATGGATGAACCAAGGAATGTAGAACAAGGCAGAGGTGAGTGGTATCATTAAATTTGAGTTTTTTTTTATTAATTGTTTGAAACATTTACGGATTTTTAACAATTACTACATCATAAAAAAGTATGGAAGCATGTACAGGTATTAATTTTACATTATAAAATGTTCACAGTATGTGAACTCAGTTAAAGTATTGTTATTACTGGGTGGAAATGCTGGTTAGTCAAAATGGTTGGATAAGAATCAAACAAATTTTGCTAAAAAAGGCGGCATGTGACTGCATACTTAAGTAGACTTGTTAAGTATACAATTACGTGTATGGCCGGACTAAGTATTACACAATGACTAAAGTAATAAATTAAGAAATTTATTGAAGTATTAGGGATAATGTTCATACCAGTCCAGGGTTGGCTACGGGCACAGGTGCTGGTATCTCTCCCCTTCCCTGTAAGTAATACGTCATGAGCTGCCCCTTTCCCTTCACTGAAACCAATCCACGTTGCTCAAACTTGAAGCCGAAGTTCTGCAGGATTTGACTCGTGTCCTCGGTCACCTAGAATAAATAATACGTTCGTTTAAAAATGTTAATATTTCATTAAAATTCAAGAGCGACATCTGCATAATCACTCACGTATTATTAAAATAAATGTATGAAAATTGGTTTGAAACTTTACTGAAAATGTTCTAGGGTACAACAAGCTTTTCCTAGATGACAAAAATGGTTCAAAGTTTTGACGATAGATGATGAGTTTCATTTTCAAAGGAAATTATGGAAAACTGTGATTATTGGGGCTAAAGTTCCCCTTAGTCGTTTTATCGATAGAATAACTATAATAGATAAATGTTTACATTTACAGTTGTTCAACAACCTAAATGTTTCTGTTGTTCTTGGTGGTTTGAAAAAATATCACAACATTTAATCATATTATGGAAGCTGAAAATTTCCTTGTCATAATTATGCGCCATCAACAGTTTGACATTTGTCAGATGAGAACGGGTTGCATCTACGACTCGTTCTTTTGTTCAACAGCTCGGCTGTGGAATGATCTGCCGTCCTCTGTTTCCTCCATCCTACAACATGAGTCTCCTGAAAACCCAAGTTCACTCCTTCCTAAAATACCCTCCACACAGCATCCCCAAAGATGATATAGGCCTTGAGGGAAATTATTTCCCTCAGGGTCTCCTATATGGAGTTACCGTAAAAAAAATCAAAACGACAAATATATCACAAGTTTTTTTCTATGGTTTTACCCTTAGTGCAATATGTTATGGTGTTCTTAATAAATTTATAAATAAATATTAGGTTACCTGGATACATCCCGCCTTCCCCGTGCTTTCCATCCTGGACGCCACATTGACCGTGTTCCCCCAGATATCGTAATGCGGCTTCCTCGCCCCGATAACCCCCGCCGTGATGGGCCCGTGGTTGATGCCCATCTTCAGCACGAAGTGGTTGAAGGACTGCTCGTTGATACTCTGCAAGGCCTTCTTTAGCTCCAGGGCGAATTCCACGAGGAGCGACAGGTGGGACCAGCGGACGTTGACAGGGTCATCCTGCTGTAATTACGAAAATAATTTATTAATTTGCATTTTACATTATCCTCCACTCAGTCTCGTACTGTTTGAGGTAATGGTATAGATTATTCTGATTTTATTATAATTAATATTCGAAATGAAAACAGTATTACTAGGAATAAATAAAATTTGAGCTGTTTGCATTATGAGATATTAATCAGTTTTAATCACTTTTAATTCCAAACATATATATTTACGAATAGAACATTCATACAATTTGAATAATTCTTCTATATGGTCCCCTCACTATAAAATTCACTCCGATTTCATTAAAAAAGTTCACCATAATTTTCTTAGATATGTTAACTGTAAACTCGGATTACCTGTTGAAACTATACAATATAATATCTTAGTGAAAGAACTAAAATTGTTAAAACTCTCAGTTAGATTAATGGTATTATAGACAGTCCTGGTTTAGTCAGTTTAATTAAATTTTATTTTCCATCTAGAATTACTCGATCATTAATTTAATTCAACTGTAACAATAATTTAAGGACTGAAACATTGATAAATTTGCTTGTACCTAGACTTCACGGAGAAGGTTATTCTTTTTTCAGACATGGTAGATATGTTGCACGGAATGCAAATACAGAAAGACTATTATTGCATCTATAGTCAAAAATTATCATGAACATTCGAGTCTATAGGATGAATGTGCTGTGTATTTAGTAAATTCGTCTTTGTTGCAAATTATATGATTGTACTTACACGATTATATTGCTGAATTTGTTTGTAAGACATTAATATGGTTATCATAAAAAAACTGATTAAAAAAAAATTCAAACAAAATGTAAAAAATTGGATGAAAAGTAATGATAGAGGATTTACCGGTGCACTCACCCAAATTCGAAATTATTGATTCAACGATTTACGAAGTATATTTTAATATAAGTATTTATTCATAGGTATTTTCAAATTAAAAAATAATTTGCAAAATTACTGCCTCAACACAGGCAAGCCTAGTGAGGCGGGTTATGTGAAGCTTCAACTATAACTGTTATTATATTATTATCTATTTTACTTTATAAACCTCTGTACACTTACGTTATTATATTATACATGTCTTTTAGCTACAGTTAAATTTAATTACAATAAATATATTATTATTATTCTATCTATGTACCTACTGCGATGGGTTTTGCGCCTGTATCGCTATTGTAATTTGAATTTTAAAACAACATTTATAAAAGCAGAGCGTGTATAATATAATAAATCAACGTTAACTTTGAAATTTTTGACGACACGTCGAAGTTTAAAAAACAACCCGCCCCTAATGTATGCAAAATATAAATCATCTGATTGATGTTTATAATCTATTGACTACACTTTAAATCAACATGTTTGTTGTATAAAATAACATACCTAAAATGCAAGTGATTTCAAATCATAATAACTTATATAGTATACCTTGGCTTGTCTAGATGGATTGAGCCCAGCTGCCGCCATGTAGGATGAGCCAATGGTTTTGATTTTTATAATGTCTTGGAATTTAGGCAATTCCAACAGCTGAAAAAAGTAAGGGAATAATTAAAATGTGTAAGAATTCAATATAATGTTTTTACAATAAGCAATCATTCATTTTAAACTCACAGCATCAAAGTCTGAAATAACTTCATTCAAGAATCGCAGGCACTCTAATCCTTGATTGTTGACCGTTTCCTCTGAATAGAATTCTGTAAAAAAAAACATTTTTGTTAATTTTTTTTTTTTGCAATACTTTTATTAATACAGTATCAGTTATCGTAAAGCTCAACCATGCAACAATCAAGCTAGCTCTTATAAGCTAATGGCTTTAAAGGAATAATTTATTTCAAAAAATATTCTACGAGAATCTCATTTGAATTTTTGCGGTATAAGCGTAAAATATTAGATTGTGAACAATACAGTAATAAAGTTGCTATAGGATTACATAATAACCTGTTGTAAAGTGTTTCAGATTATAATTAAAGTGAAAAATCTTATCGGTACGCAGTCACGTCACGCATAAAAAGCGAGGACAAACTGACCACAAATAAGCCAAATTCAAAGTTAAAAAATAAATATTCAATTTTATTGGAATTATTTATTTAAGCTTGTTAACCTCTTTGTGATATTTTTTTATAAATATTGCGGATAAAATTAATATATCTGAAGCGAAATATGAAACAGAAAACGATACGGAAAATAAAAAGATAACGGTCACATCTGAGAATTGATTAGGAAAATGACGCTGAGATAGTTTGACCTCTGTTTTGCTGAGATCAGCACTTTAACGAGTGAGACCTTATTACTTTCCGTCATTTTTATCCATATCATAATAATAATAATGAAATTGTAATAATCATTGGATCGTTTGTATAGCGCCGTTTTTGTGAAAAATCACCTGAAGGGCGCTACGAATTACATATATCATCCGCAATTATTTCCCTATTTTTCTGTTTCGTTTTTCATTTGTGATTTGTTAATATTATCTTCAATGATTAAACAACGCTTCCACTCCCCCTTTCCATCACGCCCAGAATATTTTCAAAAACAGGTAGTCCAAAGTTTTATTGAATTCTGGGAGTGTGTTATGAACAATAATGTGAAAATAGATTAATACATCTGACATATTATTTTTAAAAGAGATAATTTTACCAGAGAAGTTGGGCATGGATGCGAACAGCACCCCCACCTCTGCGTAGCTCTGCGAGTAGAGCTCGTGGTGCTGCCGGCGGCGGTGGCCCATGAAGTGCGTGGCCACGTGCGGCGGCAGAACATTGTACACGAGCGCCTCGTTGCGGCGCCGCATGTCCGCGGCGCGCTCGCGCTGCTCTTCGATCTGCATCTTCCACAGAAACAGGACGCGGGATGTTTGCTCCATCTGCACAAACATTTTAAAAGATGACAGTGTTAAATCGATGTTTTGCTAATAATAGAGGTTACCGTTAGCGTACAACTAAAAGTGGCCAAGTCAAAGCCCTCGTTTGTGGGCAGTTTAAGATTGGGGTTTTTTGCATGGATGCAGGCTCACAAAATACACTTTAATATCCTAATATTAAATATTTGCGATACTATCAGCTATCAGCCTGCATCCGTGCAAAAAATCTCAATCTCAATCTGCCAACAACTTTGACTTGGACACTTCTCGTTATACTATCACGTAATATTTGTTAAATGTTTTAACTTTAATTATTTTTAGCCCATAACGAATTCCTTTACAATGGATAATTGAAGTGATAAAAAATACGAGATCTATTCTAGATGGCAGTTATTAAATATTATAAATGGAAATGTAAATTAATTTGAAAATCAAAATAAATAAATTAATTAAAAACATGTTACAATCAGAAATGTGCATCATTTGTACATATATATAGAAATGTGCATCATTTGTACATATACATAACGTGTACCTGAATTGATATATTAAAAAAATGATCAAACAAGTGGAAAATACGAGATTGTTTCAAAAGTTTGAAAGCTATGATTCAGAAATCCATTGTTTACGATCTTATTTACTTTTGCTAAAACTGAACCCCTTAAAGTTTATTTATAAACGTAGAATGTTGCACCTTGTAATAGCCCATAAAAACATTTATCAACATATTATAATTTTCTCATTCATTTTACAATTGTCTGTCCCAGTGAAGAAGGTTAAATACCACCCCGAGATCTAGCGCCGTGATGATGATGGTTTTCTCATATAAATACCTCTTCTGTCATAGTTTCTGCGCACGAAAACAAAACTGAGTTAGTCAGCTACGAATTTACCGACAAGCTATATAAGCTACGCTTGTAGATCCTGCTTTAAAATACACCCCATCTGACGAAGCATTGAGACACTTTATGCAAGACCCACAAAGACCCAGAGTGAAAGTAAATCCAACAGTGGCGTTAGCTAGGCCACGGATGAAACAACCGACCCTTAGAAAAGCAATCAGAATTTACACGAGCATAAACGTGCCTTCTCTCCCGCTCCGGTAAAGTTACTACATTATTTAGCCAAAGGCAAATCACTAATTTAATTCGTCAAAGGCTCTTCTCCGCCGTTATCCTTCTTAAAAGGCTTTTGACTTAAGATGCGGCTAATTTGAGACAGTTGTGTAATATAAATGAGTGCTTTTAATGACGAAAGTTTGTATGTAAATATCAACCGTAGCAAAAACTTTTTAGGGGTGTAAATGTAATTTTGTTTAACTTACGTATCTGCTCAATATCACAAGAGCAATGATTATGATAAACATCAAGCAGCACAGCGTGTATTTGGTTGGTATCAATCTGCAATAACAACAACAATTTTATATTCATCGAAGAAGATAATATTAACAACACATTCCAAAATGAACCACGAATCCGAAAAAAACAACAGAAATTCGAAAGATTTCAGTCGCATCTGGGACTCGAACCCAGGACCTCTACCTATCCGGGGTAACCGCTTAACCAACTAAGCTAATGAGACCAGTTCAACTTACGCCATTTACACCGACATCATACTTCAAGTTCAAGACTTGTAAATATTATCCTCCATTTTTATAAATCCCATATTATTGGCTGCTATCCTTATGATGATTGCAAAGTTTCCAATGATTAAATATTACAATGAGGTTCACAAACTTCAATAAGTTATAAAAAAATATTGAACAATTTTATAAGATTAACATCTACATTATTGCAATAAAACCTCATACCTATCTATCCAAACACTTTAATACGTAAACGTTTTTATACTTCCCGCGAGCTAAAACAAGTTAGGCAATTAAACCTCTCTTTTTGATACTCAAATTTATCCATACCGTGTAATGTTCGTGTTGGCTGGATATGGATTAAAAAAACCGTTGAATCTAATCAGAGTTAAATTTGTGGAAAAATGTTTGGTTTAGGAGCCTATATTTGCTATATTCATTTTTAAGGATTTGCGACATCAAATTTTCACTGTTTTTTCTAGCTGAAAATTTTAAAGTACTTTCAGTTTACAACATCTTTTCCTTCATGAGCTATTGAGCTTTGAAATATTTCGGTGGTGTTTAGGAATAAAAGTGCGGAATGGTTTATTACTATGTTAAAATCTTTTGTCACGTTTTGACCAAAACTAATCGTTATGATTGTTCACATGTCGTCACATGATCGTTGTGTGAAGGGCGCTTTCAAAATAAATAGAGATATCAGAATTTCACCAATCTAAATAAATGCGTAGGTAACCATATTTTTACACTTAAAGGAAAATAACGAAAATTGAATTTTTTTAACAGTAGTTCCACACAGGAGGCACTGGGGGAAATAATTTCAACCATGGCCTATATCATCTTTGGGGATGCTTTTTTAGGGGTATTTTAGAGAATAAGAAGGAGTGAACTTGGATGTGGGAGGGAGGAAACACGGAGGTCGGCAAATCATTCCAGAGCCGAGCTGTTGAACACAAGAACGAGTCGAAGAAGCGACTCGTTCTCACTGTGACAAATGTCAACCGTGTACAAATGTTGGGTGCGCATTAGGCGTGTTTCCCGATTATGCATCAGTGTCGAAGGGATCAATGACGGTAGATCCTCAGAGCACCTTAAATTGAAATACTTGTAGAACAAGGACAGCATTCCCACATTACGTCAGGATGTTGTCTGGAGTTGTTAGGATATTCCCAAATACCATAAATTTATTCATGTCTAAAAATAAAATACAAACGCCAGATTGTATTTTCCATTACTTTATTTTTTTATTCATTGAAACTAGTAATCTACAAAATATAGATAAAAGAATTTCCGCCATGTTTTGAAATACAAAAAATTCCTTCGTCTTCATTAACAACTTCTTCCAAAGGATTTTTCCCTAAGAAACAAGATTTCTTGTATCGAGAATGAAACCACCTTATTCTTATTATCCTTTTTCCTAACTATTATTGCAGATTATACATGTCTACATTATTACACAAAACTACTTAATAACACAATAATAAGATTCGAAAAAAAGAATACTGAAACTCGGGCGAAATTGTGTAGTAGATCAATAAAATAAAAAAAATTATCGAAACGAAAGGTCCGCAAAATATAAAATGACTTACATAGAATTCGGATTCGTCGTAGTTAGCAAATCTCGGCAATCCAGCTGTGGGCCCAGGCGCGTGGCCGCTAGCAGCGCCGGGGGCACCGCCGCCAGCGCGGCCAGTGACGCGCGCGCCAGCAGCGGTAGAGGCGCCAGCGCGCCGGCCGCAGCGCCAAGCGCGCCACACGCCAACCCCCGAGCCGCGCACCACGCGCCGCCCGAGCACGTGCCAATCTCGCCCGTAATCATGTCGGTAGAGTTGGCATAGTCGAGAGAGCGGGCGCAAAGTTCCTGGAATTAAGATGTATGAGATTTAGAAATCTTTTCATTGATCAAAAATAAACAAATATAAAAAGATACTTATGTATGGGGATAATATGGCCGATCAGTTGTTACCTGTCACTCATTTGTTATAAATGACAAATGCACGAGTAAAGGTCGATTCACATTTGCCAGCACCACGCAGTGCAGAACAGTACAGTGCAGGCATGGCACAGATGCGAGTATTCACATTACACCGTGCAGCACAGCGCTGACACTGCAAAGACGCGAGTACGGTTGTCAACTGAACTGTCAACTGAGAGTTAGCGCCCGTCACAATATGTTTGAGGATTGTATAATCCTATTCCCATATTATTTATTATTAATTTATAACCTAAATTCCCTGACCAATTCAATCAATTTATCGTTATCCATATTCTCAGTTTTATAAATACCTTCGTCTAATGACGCCAACTTACGAAGATGCTAGCGGTGCTAACGGTATGTGTTTATACCAACTGCGCAGGCGCATACGTTACAAGCAGCCACCAGCACGTCAAAATATTCAGTACAATAATATTTAGTGCATGTGCGGATACGTTACGCTTACGTACGCTGTAATATGAATGTAACTAACTAACCTTCACGCCGTTTCCCCGCAGGGGTAGGCAGAGAGGACGGACCGCCAAACAACTCGATCTTGGCATACACTTCTTGCTTCATTCACATTCATACATCCTCTCATACATTCTCTTCTATTATTCCGACTTCTGACATGGCCCGACCAAGTATTTGATTCACTTGATCGTGCCATGTCTTCCTCGGGCGTCCCCGGCTTCTTCTTCCATTCGAATGTGTTCATGAATAATGTAGGCAACTAATGTTGTCGTGTCTGTACTGTGCTGTTCTGCACTATGCGGTGCTGTTAAATGTGAATAGACCTTAATAGATAGAAAGGTTACGATAAATTAATTATAAAAAATCGGAAGCTGTGGAGTCAAATAAATGTTTAATTTTACTAGCGACATTTTGTCTTTTTTGAGTCTCATTGTACTTAACGTTCAGATTTTTTTCCAGACAGAACTAATAATTGTGGAGAAGTTGAATATGTCGAACATAAAATATTAGTATATTATATTTTCTGATTTTACGTCTAGATCGTGAATATAGATACATCATATTGTATTGGGAATTTTATTCAAATATTCAATTTATTGCATCGAGTTTCCGATAAAAACACATCATATGTTGTGTTAAATATTTCTCTGAGATGATTTATTTCGATCCAAACACACTCCGAGCAAAGTTTCAAAACGTTATTAGTTACCTTTTAGGGCGATACTAAAAGTATTTTCCACTTTTAAATATATCGAACCAATCAACGACCAAATAAAATATGTGAAAATGGCAACGTTAAATCATCACTAAATAATGTTGGCATTTCCTTCTGTCAAACAAAATTGATTCTTAATTGGTAGAGAATCTCTAATGATCTTGAAATTCCAGTAAAGTTTTAGGAAGAATTTAAAGTTACCGCCACAGCTGTGATGGAATGGGAAAGCACCTAATAAACTTAAAATTTAAGCAGACAATATTCGGAACTCGTAAAAAGAGTAATATTTTCATAAATAATAAATTATAAACTCACTTATATAGCATTCTTGGCAGTTTTATAACACACCTCAGTAGGTTCCTTTGCCTTAGCATTTAGCGTGCTTCTAATAAAGTTCCCGCTATTATTGCACATAAAACATAAATAAAACACCTCCTTTAGACATAAAAATAACCGCCATCGTTAAATAAATAAGCGGGAAAACTTATTTAATGTGTAATAATGGGAGTCGAAATAATGATGTATGTCGCGTGACGCCATTACTTCATTTCGTGGAAGAAAACCTCGACGGGTCACGTTAAGTAGTGATGGACATAATCGAAACATTTATTTTAACAACATTTATTATTCGAAAGGTATTTAGAATCTAGTTATATCGACCCTACCCCACCACGTGATAACGAAAATCAAAAATGACATTGTCACAAGGATAAATTTTACTGAAATCGGAAAAAAGCTTTGTATTTTGGTTTTCTATAAACAGGAGGCTTTGTGGTTTCCCTATGGCTCAAATTTAAAGATTCTGTAAGTAGATTCATTTTAGATTTTTTTTATATGAATACCGCACAAAATGTTCCCAACCGTCTGGAGCCAGTGAGACTATGGTATCACCAATTAGGGAATGTTAATGTGAAGCTGAAAGTATTGGGGAGAAGACGAAGAAGGGAGAGAGGAAGGTGGGGAAATACCTGGCTATTCAGATCTGGTCACCAAACACGGCTAAAAGCCATTTCAAGCAACGTTTCAATTCTGAATGGTGGTCTTCCACCAGGGCGATACTGAGAGTATCTTCCACTCTGGGACGTGCGCAAATATGTTATATATTATTTTTAAATTAATTAATTGTGAAACAGCACAAATTAAGTAAATAAAATTTACTTGCGCACGCCGGGATTTGAACCCCCGACCTTCGGATTGTAAGTCTAGAGCCTTACCCCTCAACCATGGAGGCTGTCACTTAGAAAAAGGAGTGAACTTGTGTCTGAAAGACAACAATGCTGTAAGAGAAAGAATACGCGATATCTTCCCAGAGACAAATTATCAGTATAATATTACTGACGTAAATAAGTTGACTCTGCTCTGTTACCGATGAGGTTAATGATGCAGAGCCCCGTCCATTAAATTACCCGAAAACATTCCTATCTATATATTATGTTACAAAGATTGCAATCCATTGAAGAATAATCTGCTCCATTGTCACAAAGCAATTTTTCAGCAATCAAGGGACTCCAGAACAGGACACTCTTGCGAATTGTACAGGTTCGAAAAATGTATTTTTCTAAATATTGTATTCTTAAAATGATCAATATTTATAAAATATTTACCAATTTCCAAATATTTTCACCACCAACAAAGGCCATTGGTAGGAATATTTACACCAAAAAAAATTGTAAATCGGCAAAAATAACGCATAACAATTATTTCTATTATGTTCATTGTCCATCACTAAATGGTAGACGAACCAAGTGAAGCGAAAATGTCACGTATTGGGGCAATGAAAAGATACATTATACATACGTCCTTAATCCCGTGACAAACTGTCTTGGTTAGTTAGACACACTAATCCTTGTTTATGTTAGTTGGCAAGTAATTATTACCATTGTATGTTTACCTCGTACGTCGTAAAGTATGTCGAAATGTCTTTGTTGCCATACATGTCCCGTTTGGTGGAAGTTATTATTTCTGTGAGGCTTTGGCGTTTAACTGAAAGTATTGGTGGAAAATTTCTTCTCTAGAATATAATTTAACCGATACATAAATTAAACTTTTCAATATGTTAATCTTATTGGCTATACTTACACGTGTTCAGTAAGTAAATAATATTTGAAGTTTTTTTTGGTGATGAAAAAATAATTATGTACTTACCTAAGACCTTTTTTTATGTTTTCTAACCAATCAATCAGCTTCATAATATTGAAAAAAGTACGGTACTTAGTTTGTATAAATAAATCACAAAATGACCTTATGAAAGAGCCCTGGTTTCCAGATGTAATTATCAAAATTAATTACCTGTATTTTAAAAACATCATTATGGTACAATATTTACCTCAGAATGATCTGAGATATTTAAAGACGGGTTATGTAGGTATCTCTAAATCCATTTTTTCGTGGTTTCTCGAAGCAATAATGAAGACATTCACTTCAATAAATTGTCTTAATTTTTCATTTCTTCCTCTTAAGAAATAAAGACTAATTTTCCTTTTATAACCTTAATCTTTATAAGGACGTTTTGCTCCAAAACCGAATATGACAACTTACAGTCTGACATTTTATAGTTGACCAAAAAAGAGGGCGCTGCGAAAAGGTTTTAAAGGACACCACCGAGTTGTCTCATAGGACGATGAATGTAAGTTTTAAAAGGCACAATGGTCCAAGTGCATCCAGAAAGTAGTGACAGACCGGTCAGTGGTTGACCAGTTTGTCACTACTTTCTGTGTTTTTTAACCAGGGAATATTTGTCTTTCTAAAAAAAAAGTGATACTCCTCGAATGTATATGTTCCTACATTATATTCCACGACAATTTTATGCTTAAACTTTATATATTATTTAACGCTTTGAAAGGCAATTTTTATATTTTTTTCAAATGAATTTATCAAAATAATCATCTACTAGATGTTAAATAATTTAAAAACGAAATAAAATTTAGACATTTGAATTTTTTTAAAACGAAAACATTGAGTTATGATATTTTTCCTGTGGATGTTAAGGCTTTTTACAAAAAATCAACTGCCAAACTCGAATTATAATTATTTCAAAATCTTCATAAATCTACATACATTATTAATAAATCATTTGTAAACATATTCAAAGTTGAACACAAGCTTCCTCGCTCGAAATTTTGCTAAACATTGCTTTAAAGCGTCGACAACCTTGGTGTTGCCATTTTAATGAACATTTTTATTTCCAATTCATTAAATGTCTACAATTTTCTTCCAAGCTGTACTTTTAAACTCCCTAAACAAAATTAATTTCCTACTTATGATATTCACAAGTACCTACTTATAATATTCACAAGTACCTACCGTATTAACTAATGAAATAATAATTTTAAAACTAGACTTATCATCGAGAATGAAATCATCGTACAATTATTTTATTCCTCTAAATTTTTCCACGTTTTCACTTTCCGTATACACCTACATTATTATAGTTTATTTCACTGCACCACTGTGCAAAGTATGTGATAATAAAGGGTATTATTTAAGGTATCGACCGCACTCACCATTTGCGCCGCATTATTGAGAGAGAAGAGCAGTACCACGACCGTGGAGGCCAGCAGCCTTACGGCCAGCGAGCCGCCCAACTTGCGTCCCAGGGCGGCGATCCGCCCGCAGCTCTGTAATCAGCAGACACACACACACACACACTATAGATACTGTTAAATTGGTACGCGTTTTCCGCTCGCGTTCATGAACTCCTGGTGAAATAAAAATGTACCTTTTTTTCAAATTAATTTTTACATAAATATGTACGAGTACACTTTTTTTGTATTTCTCGGGTAATAACTATGTAACAATTTCTAGACATTTTGTTTTGAAGAGTTTTATCGACTATGTACATTTGTTACTTAATTTTATTTATTTGCTACCGGTTTTGACTCATCATTGTGTCATTCACTAGCATTCTTAAATTACATTCACGGATGTCGTGAATGTAGTGAAGGGAACGTTTTAAGAACGTTAATGAATGACACGGATGTGTCGAAAACGGTATCAAATAAATAAAATGAATTAACAAATCTACACAGTAGATAAAACTCTTCAAAAAAACATATATATATATATATATATATATATATATATATATATATTACATGTTATTTCATATTCTTTACTTGACTACATACTTAATTGATTGTTTCCAATCCAACATATTACTATGGCATATATTTCAATTTTGCCATTAGTTTTCATGCATTGTTTTCGTATTTTAATTATTATATCGTATTTACATTATACATCATATTAATTAATATTTTTACCTTACATAATATTTCTAACTTACATATGTTTCTTATTTAAGTACACTGTTATTTTGCACACATATTTTGAGATTTAACAGGTTTAAGGCGTTTATTCGATTCTCCGTTTTCGGGTTATCGGGAAGGAGATTGTATATATGTACCCCTCGTGGCCTGTGCTTCTTGTTCAATTTATTATGTTGTCTTTTGTAGTGATCGTGTACTTTTCGTATATATTTTTTTTTCGTGTGTATATATTAATTTTGTGCTTTATAAATTAATAGTTATATATTATTTTCAAACAGTTTTCTGATTGTCAATAAGTTTATTTCTTGGTATAGTTTTTTTCGTGGTGGTATCAAGGTTATAATTAAAAAGTTTTTTGTAACTTTTTTCTGTATTATTTTATTCATATATTTTTTTAAATGTAATGTGTATGTTTTTCATATTTCTAATAGATAATTTGGATGGGACAGGATCAAACTAAAGTAGGATAAGCCCCTCTTTGCTTGTGCTGGTAGAGGGTATTTTATCTGCTCAAATAAATAAATATATCTCGAATTTCTCAAAACTGTTCAAATTATTATTCAACAAGCACATTCATAGGAGGTTGTCTGGTCATGTTTATGGGATCCTAGATTTTTTTCTTTTCATATTGTTCAAATTTATTGTAGCAATCACTAAAGGCAATACCTCGACTTAGTTGCAAATACATATGCGATGTGTTCTGTTTTTATGATATTGGGATATTGGTAGAAAAAAATGTTTATTTTTGGTAAAAAATATCATGGATATGAATTTTACCTGGCAAATTTTATAGATCCCTTGAAACCATTTCAAATTTCGTTTCGCTCTATATCTGTTTCATAGATATTGATACATAATTATATTAAGTTATGGGAGGGGTGGCATATTGGCATGATTTTGGAACCCTTATATAAATATCTCGTGTCTTAGTCTGGTCAACAGCTGAGTCGGCTTCACCTCAGGGTCCCACTCAGGCGTTGTGAGTTTAATTTCTTGGCTGGCTTAGTCCTAAATCATGACACAAGCAATATCTTCCGCTTACTGTGGTGGTAGTAGGAGATTTTCAAATGTTCTCCGGTTATGAGTAACCCGGGAATGTCTGTCTTTAAAAAAGAAATTCTTTAGTTAAATTATTATCAAAACACAGACCACGATGTTTTTATCAAATACAAATTATAAAAATGCTTTTATTATGTCATGTTTGTGGAGTCCTTCTTTGAAAACATAAAAATTTTCGTGATGTTTGAATAATCAATGAATTACACCTTACTGTACGTAGAAACAAAATATTATCTTGCCGAATTCATGAAGATCTCGTAGGAAAACGTCCTACCGTCGAAATTCTATCTAAATTCAAACTGTTTTATGTTGAAACGTATTTACAAATGTTATCTCGTTACAGGTTACGTTTACGGAACCCTTGGAGAAAAACCTATCACAAACTTGTTTGCAGGGCTCAAGTTCGAATTGGGTCTATACTAATGGAAAATCAGTCTCAACGGCACGTAATATTTAAAAAAATATATAAAGATATATATTTGCGAATTGATAAAGAAAGAAGCGTAAGAGGAACATATGATGCAGTACATAATGATAAAAGAAGTTGGGAACGCCGGAAGAAGACATGGCATGATCAAGTGAGTCGTGTCATGTCAAGATATATGAATTTGAATGAAGCGAGGAGTGTGTGCCGAGACAGAGTTGTGTGGCGTTATATACTTTATTCCTACCCCTGCGGGAAAGAAGTTAGAGATATTTTTTCAGTTTGTGTTAAAACTTGAAGAATTAACATGGTGAAAACATTTCGGAGCGATGATAAATACACCAAACTCGCGTTGCTGATTGGCTTTTTATCTGTGAGAAAGAGTCTACGATGAAAATATGTAGGATAAAACAAGGAAAACATTGTTTTCGTCTAGACGCTTTCATCGTTGACATTGAACAGTGTTCATTGATACTCGGGTCTAAAAGAAAATATTTCTAAATTGGTTTTCCCCGCCAATTGGAAGAGAAATAATAAAGAGCTGTCGCCATTTTCCAAAACAAAATTCATAGTTGCACCTCTGTGGACCTCTTCCCAAACTAGACCATAGAAAACCCCGAGAAAGGCTTTTTTGTACAAATGCTAGTCGTTAAAAGTAATACCCTTATATAACATAGTGTAATGGCAGTAGTAGAGACCCTCGCTGATCTCGCTATGTAACCGAAACTGTGTTCTACATCATAGTCTCTTCGTGATTCTAACAATGTTAAAATAAAGCTACCTAAATATTAAAATAATTGTATAACGTCCTCAATATCCTCCCACCGCAAAACAAAATGTAGTAGAGTTTTGCCTTTACGTACCTCTAGGGCTGTTATTATTTTTATTTTAACCTGAAAACATGTTACGGCGATTAATCAAGGGAAAAGGTGAAAACATCGCAGACGATCATTACGTGGAGCGCCGTTAGTTAAAAGAACACTCCTCTCACACTTTGAAAGTCTATCAATTGACAGATGTGCTTTAGCTACGATATTCTTATATGCCCTTTGCCTCTTTGAGGTTCCATTCGTCGTGATTAGATATCGAATTATATTTACTATCAAAGTGGCGAAATACATGTGGAAATGTCCACTATTAACCCCTAAATACGCACTAATAAACCCCAAATATGCACTAATGTTACCCAAATATGCACCAACGATTCCAAAACATTTGCCTGATTTAAACAATAAAAACATGAAAATTATCTTCCAAGACTCAGATCTTTGGAATTTTTTGGTTTCACGGGGAGGGATTGCAATATTCCAAAACCTCAAAATTTTTCATTTATGGGCGGGGAGAGCAAAATTAAAACATGACCATCTCTGCTACAAATGTCATTTTTTATCAAAACTTCTAAAGAGAACCGGTTTAAAAAAATAGCCCGTTTACTAAGAAAATACCAAAATATGGACCATTTATAATTCGAAACGCTCATATTTTGAAGAATAACATGGCTAAGAAAAAGTTTCAAATATGCAATAACTACTATAAAATTTAGGAGGCAATCAACACCTCGACCACATGTCACTCCAAGTGGTTCGATAAGTTTGGTGACACGCAGGGAATGCCGGGTTCATGGGGTGAGGTTTGTTCAGGTCTTGGTGGCGGATGCGGCTGCCTTCCATCTGCGCGGTAGACCGGATCGGGAGAGGTCAGTTGAGAGGACTCTCTCAATCCACCGCAGTAGCAAGGCTAGGTTAATACGAGCGTCACTCCTGGACATGACCATCAGATCACCTCTCCCTCGGGGATCAGACCTTTTTCTTTCCCTGAACTTTCTCTCCTTCTCTTCATTAAAAAAACCCTCAACACAGCATCCTCAAAGATGACATAGGCCCTGAGAGATTTTGTTCCCTCAGGGCTTCCTGTGAGGCGTCAGTATAAAAAGGGGTCAAGTATGCATAATGCACATGAAAATATGCAAATGCATCAGATTGTATAATCCGATGTCTAGTCATGTTCAATTTGAATATATATGTACTAATTATGGATTGTGTAATGAGCGGTCATTGTTCCTTGCTATTTCCGCCCCCCCCCCCTGCCGCCCCACTATGCTGAATGGTGACCGCGATTGCATTCCCAGCGGCTAGGGGAGGTTTCCCCCAAAACCCTCAAATGGCGTCATCTGGTACAGTCTACACCCGTTACTACCCGTTACATTCCCGAGGAATGCCACTATACTCATATATTCACAATATATTATTATTGTATAATCATCATACATTTCTTCAAGTGTTTGCGCAGTACACTTCAAGAAATGTAGGTATACTCTGAAAACACCTACAAGGTGGTGACAACATTGAGTGTCCGAGGAAAATGTTAAACATCCGTACAAAAATGCCTTTCTTTCTTTAATTATTATTATTTTAATCATTACGGTACGGAAGGAATTTTTTTTTTTATTATTATCAATTTTAATGAGCTAAAAATATATTTAACTTACTATTTACGATTAATTTTTCCTAAGCATAAAAATAAATACGGACAGAGAACGTGATTTTTTTTGATGCTGTTTAAATATGTTACCTGCTGAAATTAAAAATCGGGTTTAAATAAAACAGTTAATGAATATACTGAAGACGTGCCTACCTGATAGAAACTGTTTGTATTATGGTAGATTATTAGGAAATATTATTATCTTATCAAAGATTTATCGTTATTATTATTTATGTTTTATTTTTATAGAAATAATTAGAAATATTTCTTAAAAAGATTTATATTTTAAATATTTAAGTTTGCTACATTTTTTTTCATACGTATATGGATACCTAACTGTAAACTTATAAGATTTTGAATGACAAGCATTTAGTCGAACTACAAAAAAGTAGTTTATCCGGACGTTTTGTCTTGTTTTTGTAAAATTACGTTAATTTTAATTTTTAAATAAAATACATAATAGTAATTTACTTATTATTATTATTGTCTAATTTTTATTATTTATTTACTATTATTTAATTATTAATATTCACTATTTTTTATTCATGTATTATTATTTACTTATTAAAATTTACTGATTATTATTAAATTGTAAAGTCGCTCATCTCAACAGAGGATTGTCCTAGTGAGATGAGTGGCTAATGTTTTTGTTTTCATAATTAAATTTAAGAAGAAATAAATGAATAAATAATAAAAATGCCTTACCCTCCAATGGTTTAAAAATAACTCGTTGCCGACATTGTCTAGAAATGCGTAAAGATAATATTTTTTTTATGTTTCTGGCTTTCACCCTTCAAAGGTATTAATGGCCAAGAGAAAGGGGATGGGAAATTATGTATTAATTATTATTTAAATGTGAAAATTTCATAAGAATTTGAAAAATTGGAGTTGAGTTCAGACAAAATATAATAATAAATGAAAAGGAGGCATTTAAAAAAAATGTATTTGTCCATTTCTAGACTAGAGAAGGCACAATCTGGGGAGACAAGCTCGTGAGTTTTATATAAATGTGGAGGAAACGGAGCAATGTTCAATTCTCGTTCGAATAAGTGATGAAAATTATTTTTTGGAAAATATGGGGGACTTGGCGAAGTCACGCTTTTGATGGGATAGCACATTAAATCGAGGCATTTGATTTTACTATGTAAATACAAAATAGTAAACGCCCGGGTCGCCGGCACTGAAATTGAAAATACCACCATTATAATGTCAACTCACCGTAAAGCTCTGGGCCAGAAAAGGCCCCGACACACTCAGCATCAGCAGTCCAGCTGCGGCGGCCAGAAGGCCCGCGGGCGGCGATGGGGTCGGCGGCAGCGCCATGGCGGCCAGCACCAGGACGGGCGGTAGGGCCGCGGCGGCGCCCAAAGGAGCGCCGGGGTTGGCGCCGCCGCAGCGCCGGTACAGTCGCTCCAGGGAGTTGCTGCGGAAACCTAGCCAGAAGCCGGCATGCTTTGCTAGCTCGCTGGAATAAACAAATGTATAAAATTCAGTAACGCGCACATTAACATTGCAATTTATACTTGTGAACATTTCGGTCCAAGTTTCCCTGGTGGAGCGACGTGGTCTCGAAACGTACATGAGAAAAAAATGCACATTTACCGTAATTCTGCAAAGATTTGTGGTTAGCTCCACCATAAGGAACTGAACGGAACTTGGGGTGTTTGGTTCGTTCACTGTAACATTCAAATGATTGTTATTACGGTTTGAGTATGAACACCGGATGAACGAAGAAAGTAGTTACATAATTTGTTAGTGAATGGTAAAAGAAGTCGGAGACACCCGAGGAGGACATGACACGATCAAATTAATCAAATAATTGAGTAGAATCATGTCAAGAGTCAGAAACAGAAGAGTATGTGTGGGACGATGTCTGAATGTAAATGATACAATGAGTGTGCCAAGATAGACTTGTGTGGCGGTACTTGTGTACCTCTGCAGAGAAACGGCGTGATACTTTTTTTTTTCTACTAAAAATTTAAATTTCTTCTACGGGATAATTATTGCAAAACAGCGTCATCTTAAATAAAGATATGATCCTTAAGTTTTAGACATTATTAAGCAGTTCCTGCTGAAAAGGGAAAGCCGTTGAAAAATATCACAGGTTAAAAAAGTTCTTATGGATCAACAAACGCCGATTCTGAATGTGTAAGTTTTATTATATATTTATATTTCTTTTAGAATCGATAAATCGTAAAACACCTCCTAATGTTGGTACCATTGCATTCTCGACATCTAACGTCACGGGTCTCGTCTGCGCGTATTTTGGATTTGGATTTGCATGGCAATTTTTATTCGAGTTTGTTTTGTATTTTTATGTAAAAAAAAACTCTTATTAATTACATAAATATGATATGTTCATAGCCAAATCGACAACCAACCATTGATGAATTATAAATAATGTTATTTTATTTATTTTTTTATTGTATAATAATAATTATATACAGTGGGAACTTATACCCGCTAAGCCACTGCAAGTAGCTTGTCAGCAGGGGTTTATTTCAACAATATAATATAATACAACAATTAATTACAATCATCATACTAATGTAGGACAAAATTATTATATTTAGGCGCATACATGTTGTGATCAAAAAAAAATTAAAAAGAAAAAGTAATGGAAAAAGCATTACAGTTTTGTTATTGAGATACTAGAGTCCAATTATTATTAAAAAAGTGTTATAATTTCTAAAAAAGTACATAATTTTAGTACGTATTCTTAGTTATGGTTTACTATGATTATAATATGTAATTAAGTATTATAAGATAATTACTGTATTGACGTAACCTCAAAAACAAGGGTTGGGATATTTAGAAAGAAGGAAAAAATGAATGAAAGTGCGGCTACTTATATTTTTATATTTTGGTACACTGCTAAAACAATAGTAAATAGATGCTGACATTTTACGTGTCGTTCAATTAAAGGCAGTTTAATTAATAGAAATAATAACGTCTCGAATTTGTGCATACAACATAGAGTATAGTGAATCTTTCCAACGGAAAATTCGATATCCCCGTAACGTCACACACAAGTCATGGATTTCGTGCGTTTTAGCGGGCTTGAAAAATGAAAACTCTAACAATATTATTTTAACTATGACAACGAACTTTAAAAAAAAATATTTTGTACTTATGTTAAGAGTGTCAATATTAATTTAAATGATTTAAAAAAATGGACTGAAGATCCTTATTCAGCACAATCTAGAGACGTATCTCTTATTTTATGAATGCCGAAATTACTGTAACCCCCATATTCTTGGCTGTACACAAATATCAAAATCGCTGGAAATTATCAAACTGACCAAAAAATGCAATTACGTACGTATCTAAAACTTTTATTTTTAAATCTGCCTAAGTGTACTTACGTAGGTACTACATTGTATTGAATCGCTTTCAAAAGACTTTTCCCCAAAGCTACTTGTATTGACTGAAAAACCTTGACAAAAATATCCGGAGTCACAATGGAACATTCGTTGTGTCTCATTGTGGCTTCCGGCATAGCCAATATTGAGAGAAATTGTAAGGCAAAAATTAAATAAGGGAGGGGTAGAGCAAGTTTTCAAGTACCTGTCTATTCGGATGTATTGTTGCTGAACACAGCTAAAGCCAGCAAGCTTTTAATTTGATCACCTGATCATGGCGGTCTATATTAGTGTAAATAAAATTTAAAACAATATTTAAAAAAAAATTATGGATAAAAATCTGTACAAATTAAAAACTTCTTTATTTGAACTTTGACAGGTTCTAAACCCTCGTCCACAGAGAGAAAGCTCTTACCGTTGTTTGCCAAACCCTGGTTTGTTAGCATTGATAAGCCTATTGGCGATTGAGAAAATGCATTATGGAATACAAAAACTCCCGAATCATCCAGATTGATCGAATAGACTACAAACACGCATCATATAGGGCAAAATGTTAATAATAGATTGCATGTCTGAAAGTCTAGAACATGCATGTCAAACTCAGAAGCTCTCACAGACCAAATATACAAGGTATAAGTTAATATGGGAGCCGCACAACAAACAAAACCTCAATATTTGTAGAAACAGGTTTTTCTCGAAAAGTACAATAAGTAAAGGGGTAAAAATTAATATTATTTTGAAACCATCTTATCCACTTCGGGGAACTTCCAAAAATGGAAATAATTTCAAATGAATGCGAATGAGTATTTTCTGACCTGAAAGGTATATATACTTGTAAAATTTAGGCACCCAAAATTCACGGCATTTCATGTTCAAATCACACTCGCACTGGGTCTCGATTACCTTAATTTGTGTGGTATTAAGTTCTGACTATACAAGCATCGATAAAATTGAAGAAACAAAGACAACTTGTCTTGAAACTCCAGTCAAATTTCTTTATCAATAATAACTTAAATACCAGTATACGAGTATTCAGTTTTTTTCTAAAGTAAGTTTTCATAGTTAAAATAATTTTCAAAGTTTCAATTCGTCAGCCAAAACGCTCGAAATCTGTGGAAATTTTGATCAGTTTTGAGGTTAGAATGTCAAATGTCAAAACAAGGATGAGCTTTACAGCACATAATTTTATATTCTATTCATGATACACCATAACTAAACATAAGTAATAACATTATGACGTACCTTTTGAGAAACTCTAACTCAAAGAATAATAATAGTATTGAGCAATAATATGATCATAATATCCGTATTAATAATTGCTTTGCTCATGAATAGTGCAATTTTTTTTTAAATTAATAACAGTTTTTTTTATATTGAACAACAATTATAGAGCTTAAAGTCACCCAAATTAAAATTAAATTTCACCAAAACTGAAAAAAAAAACACATTTAAAATACAAAACAAAATAGAAAAAAGAAATTATCGTACTATTCCAAAAACAGAATGCGCACGTTACGTCAGATGTTCCAAATCCAATGGTACCAACAGAACAAGGTGTTTTGATGAGATGATTTTTTTATTTACTTTTAAATAACGATTTATAAACTCTGCGTATAATTTATATATAATAATAGTTTTATATTCAGAATCGGTGTTCATTGATTTATATGATACATATTTTTAATGTCTATTTATAATATTTTTCACTGGATTTTCTTATTTGCATGTCGTGCGGTGAATCTTCAATTTTCAACTGCGTTTCTCAAAGAACTATCATTCATTTGAATGCTGTAATTTGGTTTAAATCTATTATTTTACCACTTACGAGGTACGAGGGCCGCAAAGGTATTCGTTGCGAGCCGCGAGTTTGACATACTTGTTCAAGAATTTAACATCTAAATCGGTTTATTCATGCAAACTAAATCAAAAACTCGTAGATATCTAATACTTGACTCAATTATTGTAAAGGGTTTTTCGAATATTTCTGTAACTAAGAAATCGTAATTATAACGGCAATTTACTCCATTAACTTTTGCCAACTGTTTCCTACCGAATAGATACTTTTCGAATGTCTTCAAAATCTGATGAAAATTGATTGTTATTCCGATTGCTTTTTTTTTTATATGAATACCGCACAAGAGTCCCAACTGCTCCCAACCGTCTGGAGCCAGTGAGACTGTGGCATTTCCCAATTAGGGAATGTTGTGAGGCTGAAGGTATTGGGGAGAGGAAGGAGCAGGGGAAGAGGAAGGTGAGGAAATACCTGGCTATTCAAATCTGGTCACCAAACACGGCTAAAAGCCATTTCAAGCAACGTTTCAATTCTGAATGGTGGTCTTTCACCAGGGCGATACTGAGAGTATCTTCCACTCTGGAACATGCGCAAATATGCTATATATTATTTTTAAAGTAATTAATTGTGAAACAGCACAAATTAATTAAATAAAATTTACTTGCGCACGCCGGGATTTGAACCCGCGACCTTCGGATTCGTAGTCGAGAGCCTTACCCCTCGACCATGGAGGCTGTCAAAGGAGAGGAGTCACGGAGGCTTGAGAATAATGACAAGAATATGTAACTGGCATAAATTTCTCGATTCATTTTTCAATTTTATTCAAGACAAAATCTCGAGTTAATAAAGATCTCCCGCTGGAAATGTGACTCGTATTTTACTCGGGCAAAGTATGCCTCGGTTTTTAATTAACGTTCCTTCGCGAGAGGTTGTGGAAAGTCTCATCTCGCGTCTTACTATTTCACTGTTCTTCTGAGACATACATTCCGCATTCTACAAGGAGTGTCACGACAGTTGAGTCAAGCACAGTGTTCGTTATTAATTTAAAGAAAAAACTTCGAGTTTGGAACTCTGCTTGTTTAAATTCCTAGGTTCACGCTTTGACAATATCACCCACCCATCTTAAAACGATGAAATTTAATTTACAAGAACGTAATATTATGTTGAAAATACTGGTGATCATATATGATTTGTACCCAGAAAAAAACCCCATTTCATTTAGCAAAGATTTTACTTTGAGTGTGGTATTATTTAGAATAAATTAATTATGTAGATTTTTTTATACGATTAATATTACCATCAAACTATAAGACACCAGAATTAATTTTTAAATAGTGTTAATTGAGGTATTCAATATTAATATTGTGTCAATTCATGAAAAATTAAAACTTTTTGTTGTTAATTTATTTCTTGCTTCTTTTTCCCCGTGCATGCACACATTTACAGCCTCTTTGAACACCCATACTTGCAGGTAAGCTGGTTAGCAATCGGTTAAGTTTGATTACCACAGCGCGCACCGATTTTACACTCTTTCACAACATTTAAGAGAACAAAAATTTATTTCGAAATTTCTACAATATATAAACCCTTGCAAACGTATTGTAAATGTTGAGTAAACTACTTTCGAATGCATTCATATATTTTTATATGAATAATTTTAAATGATTTTTTTAACTTAAAATAACCCTTGAACTACGTTAGTCTGACCTTAACATTTTACATTGAAATTATACTAGTTTTAATTGTTTTCGGAAGTTTACCAAAGTTGCGTCAAAGTATAATTGATTCTTCAAAAAACAATTGTGTGTGGCTTTAATAAACGGGGAAAATTTGAGCAAACAGTCAATATTGTTTTGGGGAAAACTGTCTGGCATGTTCGATATTTTATGTAACCTTATACAAATACTTGACTGAACTGGAGAAAATGCTAATTCAATAGAGGAAAACAAGTGGTTGATAAACATCATGAATACACATTGAATAGGCATTTAAAATTAAGATCAATTCAATGGCCTTCTAGAGATATCAAATGAGACAAGAATTTTACTTAGTAATATTATTCGAATATTCAACTTGTAATTGATGTTAAAATACGTCACTTGGATATGGATATGAAATATGACATGTCTAAATCCAGCTCACAGAGTTCCAACGCAAAGTGTCATAGTTTACTATACTAGAATCCATAATCGTATCTGGTTTCTAAGTAAATCGGTTTCACCGGTAATAAATCATTTAAGGCACCATAAAAATAAAAATTGAGTAGGGACAAATAGAATCATATAAATAAGTGATCTCAACGTGCCCTAATCACAGTTTGAACATGGCCTTGAACGCCGAAACGATTGTCACAATAATAAAAAAAAAAACTAAAAGACTTGCAGATCTTAATAATAACATTATAAAAAATTGGGTGCACTAAATTTAAAAAAAAATAAAAACAATAAAATTTTATACATGTGGGCCGGGAGTGCACGCACAACAAAATCGATGGGCCCAACGTATCGAAATCTGGATTTTGCGAGGTTTACAGGAGGGTGAAAACAAACAAACTTTCTACATTAGAAAGTTCGTGCATAGATCATTTTTATTCCGAAAAAATAAAAATTTAGAGGAAAACTCACCTTTTTCGGCATCATCTGAAAATATTTACTACAATGGATAGTTTAATAGACAAAACAACGAAAATCTTTTTTTTTTTAATTTTACAGCTCACATTGGGACCGTCTAAATCGATCTGCATCTAAACGAAACCCGAGTAGAACTCTTCCCGTAACTACACCACAATATTAAATATCTACCCACTCAATCACCCCAACCGCTGTAACTTAGAGGCGACTACTCTCAGATAATATTATGATATCACAACCATTTCGGCTTGCCGCTTACTTCAGGGAACTCTTTTAAACTAAGAGTACTTTGTAAAGTACTCCCTGATGTTTTGTGGTTTACCCAATCACAGTCTGCCAACATAAAGAACAAGCTCGTTTGTTGTTAAACTAACTATCAAACTTCCAGGAATCATTCTCCCTAAAGTATGAGCTTCGTTGAACCGTACTTCCCAGCGCACTCCCAGCACCTGTGCGTAAATCAGTGCTACAAAAAGGGGCCTAACATATTCGGTATTGTGTGAATGCGGACAAATGCAAACCACGGGTCATCATTGAAACATGTTGACTCCAGGAACGACCAATATCATCAGATTGCTCACGAATCTTAACTTCTGAATTAATCACATCTCTTACCTATTAAATTGATTTATTTTTTTTAATATTAAAAGCGTGAATTAGTGAGTAGCGAATGTAAGTTACCTATGCCCATCTCTGCTAACCAACTCTTTTCTCAGTCTGTTCTTGAATTCCTCAGAATCTTCTCTCGCCCTCGCCTCCAGCGCCCCTTTGTCTTCTTCCATTGGGCTCTTCACCTTGAAACACAAAAAAAAATTAGATAAATAATTAATTTCGATTATACAGTCATAATGCTTCGACAAGGAAACAACATTTATACTTCGAAGAAAATCGATATAGGTACATACCACAACCTCCAACTACTCATTGGCTTCATTCAGACAGAAAATCAACCCTCGTTTAATTAAAAATTAACCATTTTGGTTGAGCTATTAGAAAATATGATTAGAATGGGTTAGAATGATATGGCAACTTCTTTTATTCTTTGACGTTTGATTAGATATGTCAAAGTTTTTTTTTTAAATTTTCTTTCATTCATGTAATGTTACAATTTTTTTTTGACCACCAGACTAAGCACATGCCCGTATTATGGTGGTCAGATTATTGTATACGAGTATATAATGAGCATTCAAATAACTCATATATATGATCGGTATAACTAAATAATAAAGTACCTACTTATGTTCTCCATTTTGAAAATATTCTACCCAAACAAACATTCTTCTTTTGAATATGTAATCCATGGCTAACCAGAGTGGTAAGTTTTATGGGTTAACCTCAATACAACATGGCAGGTTCGATGTTTTTTATACTAATTTTTAAACGTTATAACAACCGTTTCACATATTGGATTTCATTCGAACTACTCTCTAAACCTTTCTAGCACTAATGAAAAAAAAACTGTGATATTTTCATCGAAACCGGTAGACTAATTTTTGAGAAAATCGAGGACAGACAAAAAAAAATCATTTTTATATATAGGGATTTCATAGATATGCAAAAAAAAATTAATAACGTTTATTTCTTTTTTATTATTTTATGCCTTGTATGTTTTTCCTGTTAACGTAATACACATTAAAAACAACAAATAAATTAATTCTCCTATTATAGAGTCAGTGTACAATGCACATCCGTTTTGTTATTGACAATATTACGGGTAGTTTCTTCAGTTTATGAGTTTGAAATTTTAAGTATGTCGTTGTCTAAGTGGTGAATTAGAAGTTATTGTTACATTACCATTCTCGACCAATTATACTAGAGTCCTTCTAAGGTCAATGAGAAGATTCACATTGACCTTGCAAGCAAAGCTCGCCGTTTGAGAGTACTTAAGTACGGATATTCTCTGCTTATTAGATACGATTTTTTTTAATCAAATTTAAAATAAAGGCATTATAGAACCATAAACAGAGCGTACTTAACTGTGTTAATATTTACGGACGTAATTAACCCACATACATACATGCGTACCTCTTAAAAATATATCTCTCTTACGGAGTCAAAAAGGCTTGTCAATTTGATTGTAAATAAAATTAAAATACATAGATAGCGTATGTCAATCAATCTTATGGCGGTCTTGATTGACGGTCTCCGTGGTTGAGTGGTTACGATCCTTGGATACGAATCCGGAAGTCGCGGGTTCAAATCCCGGCGTGCGCAAGTAAATTTTATATAATTAAATTGTGCTATTTCACAATTTATATACAATAATGTGTAGTATGTTTGAAGCACGTTCCAGAGTGGTGGATACTGTCAGTATCGATCTGATGAAAGACCACCATTCAGGATCGAAACTTTGCTTGAAATGGCTTTAGCTGGGTTTGGTGACCAGATCTGAATAGCACCTTCCTTCTTCCCCATCTCCTCCTCCTCCAATACCTTCAGCTTCACAACACACCCCACCCCAATTGGGGATGCCATAATCTCACTGGCTCCAGACGGTAGCGATCAGTTGGGACTCTTGTGTGGTATCACATTAAAAAAATGGCATTAAAAATACTAAAATATTTTTATGACATTAGTTGTATTTTTTAACATTACAAAGTTGGACATAAGAAAATCAAGTTTGTTTATTTTTCATTCGCATAATAATATGGATACACCACATGTGATTGTTTGGATTTTCAGTTTTCACTTGAAATACCGCCACTAAAAAGAAAATTCAAGAAACTCTCCCATTAACGTACCTATTAATTTCATCAAACAATATCATAAGATGATCGGCGCAGAAATTGTAACCGGGATCGAAAATCTTTCCCGAAGCATTTTCCCTGAACAGATATTCTGCGAGGAAGTCAATTGGATCAGCAGGCCTAACCTTAGCTACCATCGCCAAACCTTTAGTCAAAAGTGGAAATACGTATTTCATCAAGTATTGACGGAGGGCATCAGAGTGGAGCCGTATACGTTCAGCCTCTTCTTGTTTCAAAATCTTATATAGCCTCGTCCATTGCTTAATTTTGTCTTCGTTGTCCTTGGCAATTGATTTCTTTATTTGAACAATCCTTTCTGACTCTGCCTTTTGAATTCGTTCCTCAATCTCGCTGGCAGTTTCGAGTTCTTCCTTGGTAAATGTGGAACTGGCTTCTCCGATTTCTTCGACGATCATATTAAAAATAGTTTCCATTGTCATTCCCTTTTCAGCGAGGTTCATTTTTCGGATTTCAACTCTAGCGTCTTCAAAGTATGTGAGTAAAGTTTCATCGACGCTAACCATTTTTCTGAAATCTTTTAAGTTTTTCAGCATGTCGCGTTCATTATATGGTAAATTAAATATTGCATTTTCTCGTTGAAGCATTACCCTTTCACAGAGAAATAAGTCAGGTGCCTCTAATGATATGACCAAATCTGGTAGTTTACTGTTTACCGGTTTTTCTTCTTCATCTTCTCCATCCACTTCCTCGTTGTTTGTGTCAGAGGAATCATCATTGTTTATCTCTCCAAAAATAGTTACGCACTCTTCATAGAGTTTTGGGTATCCTTCGAATATCCATCCTTTGTTTTTGCTTTCCGAGCTCGAAATTTTCCGTTGTAGGAATTTTATCAGCATTTCTTTGGGTAAAACAGGTTTACCTTTAACATTCACTAAATCAGCTTTAATATCTTCTACACTTTCCTCGTTTTCTGTGAAAAATCCTTTACCCGACATTTCGATGGTGGGATCTTCTTCTTCCGGTTTTAAGTTGTTATAAAAGTACAGCTTCCATTGAAGCTCCTCAACAATCAACCCATTTAATATTTCCTCGGAGTACGTAGGTATTCCATAATACACAGACAAATTCATAGCTAATTTAGATTTTCCCGATGCCGGCGGGCCGAATAGAAGAATTTTGTGCGGTTTAAGATGCAAACAATCTTTAAATTCTTCATTAATAATTTCCATGTCTTCCAAAAACGAGGCTGTGTGCGTCCACTGATTTTTTCCTTCTTGCTCCACTTCTTCATTTTGGTTGATATACAATGGTTCCATTAACAAATTAGCAGTTAATTGAAAATACGTATGAGATGTTAATCCTGGTATAAAAATTACCTCTTCTTTGGGTATGTACTGAAAATACCCACTTCCGTACGACTTTCCTATCAGTAAAATAATATCTTGCAGTTTCACGACATTTTTTTCAATTGCTAATATCATCTTTTTCGTTTGAGGGAATAACTGAAGAAATGAACCGACAATACGAGAAAGATCCTTTACGTGGATCACTGGTAAGTTATTTTGACCGTTGCCAAATATTGGCATTACCCTCTCATTTTCCCAGGCCATTTGAAAGAACATAAAAAATAAGCTTTCTTCGCATCCGTAACTTAAACCAGAACTGACAACGACTATCTGCAGATTATTTTTGAATTTATTTCCAAGTTCAATTAAGTTTTCTTCGATCTTATAGTGAGCTTTATAAGCATCTATTGCAGCTCGTTGTTCATAGTGGTCTTCGTTTAATAGTTGTCCTTCTTGGGAATTTTCTAATTTTGTTTCAGACCAAGTAAGGACAGTGGATATTAAAATAATTCTCCTGATACTTGGTGTAGCGTTAAAAACTTCGCCATCTTCGCCTTGCAAAAGATTTTCTTCTTCCTTTGTCAGTACTTGGTCCAGTTGCTGTAAAATTTCATCAACCTTATCGATTCCGTCAAATGATTGGCTGATGTCTAAAATTAGTACCCCAGATCCGAGAGCACTTTTCAAATACTTATCAGGACGTATGATAGTTTTGACTCCAGGGAGTTCTTTAACAAATCGGTCCATTACATTCCCAATAACCTCGTAATGCATGCTTGGAAAACCGTCATCCGATTCCGGGGGTGGCAAAAGAGGAGCTGATGGAACTTCTTTAACAACTGGTGCATCATCGGATCCGACGGGAGGGCCATCTTCACCATACTCTTCTACGACTGGTAACTCAACTGCGCATTCGTATACGAGTTTAGAAATGTGTTCGGCTAAGTATTTTCCATTATATGAATCCACATTATTGATAAACACAAGATTTTTTTGGAAATCCGAAAAACCCATCGAACTCATCGCAATCAAAATTCAATGATGAGTTATATAAAACACGAATTAAGTAAAATTTCTACAAAAGATTTATTAAGAATTTGACGTATGAATAAAGTAATAATGTGTTCTTTTGTTTGGAATTCTAAATGATATTTTGCATTTTTCGATCCAAGGTTATATTGTTCCTCACCGGACAATTAAAAATGTTTTTTATCATAATATAATAATATAAGGCCGGTGCCTGTCTAGGTACCTACTAGGTACCTGTCTAGGTACCACAGTTCAAAGGAGTTGACAAACCTTGCAGTTATAAGGCTGCTTTACTTCAGTTTAGTGCGTAGCATTCTCGAAGTATGGGGGCAGAAGACACCGTCTATATACTAATGGACGAGAAAATCCAAAAGAAATTCTTACGATTCCTCTACATGAGAGAATTCGGTTTTACCCATGGCTATTTCCAACAGCTTTTATCTCGGGAATGCTGGGTATTTGCAGACTAAGTTCTAAGAGAGATATAGCATTACTGCTTATGGCTCATAAACTATTGAACGGTGTATTAGCAATACTCAACATCCTTGCTGAAATAGGATTTTATGTCCCTGATAATTTCACTCGAGGCCGCCAACACAGACTTCTGTTTCTTCCCAACTACTACTCTGATAAAAAAATTTCACAGAACATTAAGTATGTATATTTTATTTTCAATTAAAGATTAAAAACCTAATATGTAAACAAACTTACAATCTGACATACTACAGTAAACAAAAAATAGGGCGCAGGATTGTTTAAATCATTTTAAATGATAACAATATTGTAAGTTTTAAAAGGCACAATAAGGAACTCCAGTGAAAAATATAATGGCTTTAAAAATATATATTTGTATAGATCACCAAATGCCGATACTGAATATATAACTTTCATTATATATAATTAAACGTAGATTTTATAAATCGTTATATAAAAGTGAATTAAAAACTGTACCATGAGAACACCATATTCTGTTGGTACCACTACTTCTGACGTCACACATGCCGTTTTTGAGCCCAATTATAACCAGGTAAGATGTTTTTCTGCTGTTTATCATGCTTTTGGCTTATAATTTCGCTGTTTACAGTTTCATTTCGCTCGTAAAATCATTATGTTTGTTTATTGCAACTAGTTGAGAATTTTTGCTTGAAAATTCATACCAATTTTAACGAATTTGTCTACGTAATAATAATCTATACCCCTTCCAACAACAATGTCATTGGCACTTTGGTAATTATTTCTTCAGTTATTCTGGAAGCGGGGGATTTCTAATGATAACCTATTATTTCTTACAATGCATAATATATTTATTTTTATTTCAAGCCATCAAAGTTACACCAATATTTCAAACCTTTTCAATTTATCCAACACATTCAAGTTAAAATCTGTCTACTGCTGTCACGGACTGTTGAAGTCGGCCGATGCGCAGAAAAATGAAAGAGGCTATTAACGCAAGGATTCTGATTTTAAGCTAGTTCTTAAAAAGTGAGCCTTGAACTTTCTTTTAACGCTGATAAATTGTTAATTAGTTACGGATATGAATGTATTTTTACACTTTGGTACAATTCACCTACCAATTAGTAACGAGACGCTGATATTCTACAATATTTCCTTCAATTAAAAGCCGTTAACTTTGAGTATAAAGTTCTCGAAGTTTTGTATGAAATTCATACAATATCGATTACTGCCTATTGAACCGCTAATCCGACTGGCTCGTGTGACTTCACACCCAACAAGCCATAGATTTCGTGCGTTTTGGTGGGCTTTAATAAATTGAAACTTTAACAATTATTTTAACCATGAAAACGAACTTTAAAAAAAAAAAAAAAAAAAAAAAAACAAAAAATTAAATTGGATGTCAACATTAATAAAAAAAATTTAAAAATGGACTGGAGTTCCTTATTGTCCAATTGCATGTTTTTTTTACTTTCACCAAACGGTATCAAGAAATAAAAGATGATTCCAAATCACAACAAATTCATTTAAACCTTTTTTTATTTTTTGCAAGGAAGAAAATTACAGGAAAAGGGCAATTTTTTGTATTCCAGAAATTTATTTTTCGAAAAATTAAAAAAAAAAAAAAAAAACAAAAAAAAACAAAAAAAAACAAAAAAAACAAAACAAAATTAAATTCACGGATTAAAAACATTCATATTAAAAAACTTAAAAATACGAAATATGATGTTTTGTATTATTTTTTTTAAAACGAACCTTCAAATTCAAATGTGAAAAATGTTGAATGTTGGGAAAAATGTTTGAAAAACATAAATAGCAACTTGGTATTACCATAGTATTGAAAAATGTAGTTCCGCTTTATTAAAAAATCTCAAAATTTTTTTGTCAAGCCTATTTTATTGCATTCCTAATATACAAATTCGTAAGCAAGAACCTTCGATTTTTCGACATTAGATCCTATGATTTCTCCCACAGCTTATTGTAACCACTAGTCGATTAGATAATTACCGATTGAAAACAATAAGTACAATGCATTTGATTAATACATATGAAATTGCATGGAATAAGGCAGATTATATTATTATTATTCCAATTACGCATATTGCATAGCTCTACTGTATCTATCGACAGCACACCTCTGGCAAATAGATTGATCTTAACTAACCACGAAATGTATCCAAAATTGTCAAAATTGCCTAGTTTCAGAATCCTGTTACAGAAGGGTAAACGATGGAAGAGATTAGACCCTAGAATTATCTAAAAAACACTGTTTCGTCAAAAAGAGAACCTGCAAAAAATCTAATAGTATTAGTTTCCAATAGACACTGCAATTAGTTTCTCAATGTCTCATAAGGGTAAATGAAGTAAACGACGCCCGCTGTGGGAGAGCAGGAAAAAACAATATAGGAAGACCGTGCGAAGGTTAAATACATAAGAATCCATGGGCAGTGGCGAGCAATGAGTTTTTAATCAGGGTAGGCAAACTAATTAACCTTTTAAAAAACTTACCAGACAAGTTTTCAGTAAGAATAGCTAAGATGCTGACTTTATTCGATTTTTGATTGGGATTACCTAAGCCAAATATTCAAATAACCGCTTTATACCTACATATACAAAATGTTCATATTTTTTCGAACGCATGAAATTCCATAAAAGAAAGCCAGCATACCGTTATTTCGTTAGTAACGTTGTACTAATTAACATAGGTACCAACATATGACACTGATTGCTGGCTACCGAAAGGCACGGTCTATCAAACACTAACACAAACGAGTCATCCCTTGAATGAGCAAAGCGCACACATGTATATTTTTTGTGTTGAATGAAGACAACATTTGCATATATTATTATGACAGTCATTTTTCATTCTTAGTTCATGCTTTTGACAACTTGTAGTGGTGCTACGCCCGTGATTTAAAGTGTAGATGGATTTATTGCAACAATTCAATGAATTTTAATATTATTCCTATTTTATGGGAGAAAGGTATGGTAAGGTAGGCAATGCTTTTATACCTATGTGGATGGCACGCCCCTGTGACCATGCGTTATGTAAGTTATAATAATAATAATAACAAAGCATTTATATAGCGCAGTTTTGTGTTATTTCACTTCAAGTGCGCTTAGTTAGTTATCTAATATCGCACAATTTCAAAAAATAGAATGCCAAACAATTCTTGTTTTAATGCACTCTCCTTTCTTCTATTACATGCATACATCACATTTTATACTCAATTGTTACACTAACTCCTCATATAAACCGATTTAAATGTTTTATTCATGTCGTAAATTTCGCTTTCTGATTCCAAACGATGTAATCATTTGGATATATTTCTCAGAAAAGGTTTTTTTCGATGAAGACTAGTGATTTTATAGTTAGATTTTTAGTTTATGTTGTATGTGTTAAAGTCAAAAACACATACGAGTAGAACTGATTTCTATCATATTCCCATAAGATGAATGCTTTCCGCAGAATAAATGATTTGAAATTGGATAAGAGTTTTCAAAAATTCACAAGATCCAGGGTGGCTGGAATGAGAGAAAGAATAAACAGCTCCAGGAATATCCTCATCATGGAAGCCCGCCTCAGTCCAGCCTCCAGCATCGTCGCATACTGGACAAATATATTGGCCCCTCACATTATAAATACCGCAGCACCTTAAAGGATTTATTTTCATATACATCTAGTTAAATTCTTTTTTTATTTTATTTTTTATTATTTTAACTTTTGTTTTATGTGTGATGTATCACCTTATACTACTGTCTTATAATTATTTTACTTTTATTTATTTTTAAAACTCTTGTACATATTTTGTATATTTTTTATAACTATTGCACGTATATTTTATATGGAATGTGTGGAACTGCACTAACCTCCCCACATACCGGAATAAACATTTATTATTATTATTTGATCCCATGTTAGTATAAAAAATTGAGGAAAATTTATGTTTTTGAAATAACTATTTCAGTCTAGTTCGCGGGGTCGAAGTCAAAGAGCGCAGCCGTTTAAAAAGATATTACGTATGTTATTATTCCTATGTCTGAGAATACGCTATGGTGGAAAGTTGGCAAGCAAGGAGAGCTTTATCACAGTGAGGAATGCGGGCCCAGACTTTGAAGAACAAAGGAAAGGGGATTAACCAATCAACGGTTTGATCTCCGAATCTACAAATAACAATAATAAATCTCAATTGTGGTGAATACAACATTATGGTGTTTCGAACTAAGCCTCGTAGGAAAAAAAGAGATTTTATAATTAAAGCGATGCAATGTAAAGTAATGCAAAATCGTATGTTTTTGGTTTGAAAATTGAATGGCTTAGAAATATAATAGATAATTTAATTAAATCCAGTGAGTAGACCACACCGTTTAACAAGGCATTTTTGGTGAGTCTTTTTATAAGCCCATTAAAAAAAGTTTAGAGTTCAAAATCTCCTACTTACGAACCCTTTTGTCCGATATTGTTTATTGTGACAAAATTGGGTTGTTTTTAGAATATGACGCTAAAATATTTTAATCATTATGCTTGAACTTTACAAAACAAAACAAAACACGCATTTTGGTGTTTTTTTTTGCGTAAATCGAATCTTGCAGCCGGTGTTAAACGGGATTTTCGACCTTTTCGCCACCTGCATAAGGAGTGCGTGATTTCGTTCAAATTTTAGGAAGTAGATTGCCTTAAGTGAGTTAAAAATTGTACGTAAATATTTGTTACACCCATTTCAGCTGGTCGGAATACCAATGACATATAACCAATTCGAACTAAAAATTATCTCTACTGTGGACGACAAACATCAAGGTTTTTGGCATTTTCAAACGTTTTTTTGGGTGACTATCAAGCCAGGTAGCTCGTAGAATATGCTGATAAATGATTTAGTAATAATATGTATGTATATATTTACATATTTTTTGTTTTTAAAGAAAGACAAACATTCCCAGGTTACGACGGTTACGGTTAGTTATACTACCAGCAGTATAAGCGTACATTTTTTCGTGTGCATTTATGGCTGGCTTCCCCGACGCATTTGTTCAAAGAAGTACTAGTCGGTAAAACTTAAAGTTTTTTATCCCTGCGTTGCATTTTCCACTGTGTAATAAAATCCAGTGATTTTTAAGTTACCAATTTAGTTATGAAGCATTAAATTTTATGCTTATTCAACATTCAATATTTTCGTTAATAGGTACTATAATCATCAAC
Source organism: Halesus radiatus (assembly GCA_022606495.2). Taxonomy (NCBI): domain Eukaryota; kingdom Metazoa; phylum Arthropoda; class Insecta; order Trichoptera; family Limnephilidae; genus Halesus; species Halesus radiatus. The sequence continues at coordinate 91,384 of JAHDVE020009276.1, forward strand.
TCATCTCTTCAGACAATCATATCCATGAATGGTTTAGTTACCTAATAAATAAATAATTTTATTATTCGTAAATGTAAATAATTATTATCAAAAAATCTCAAATAAAATCATGTTTCAAATAAGCACCTACTCTTCTTTTGTCAATAACCTTCTAATGTATATAATACCAATGACAAATAGGATTTAAACAGTAACTTCAATGTCATGCAATGTGCAGTGTATTCTAATATATGTGTCCTGTGCGTGCAGCCACCATTAGTCAATTCATACCATCTCAGCCCAAAACATTGTAATTTAATTAAGTTTTAATCTGGAGTGCCCTACCAGGTAAGTATGTTTTCTGTATATGTACATGATAAGATTAACCCTAGCAAGTAGTATTTGTACAGCGCCCTTCAGGTGATTTTTCACAAAAACGGCGCTATATAAATCATCCAAGTATTATTATTATTATCATTATTATTATATGAAAAGACGAACTCACCGGAAGGTGCGTAAATAATTACATACCGAAATTTATTTCAACTTCAGTAGAATTTTTTTTTTTTTTTTCATATTGTTAAAGAAAATTTTTGATGGATACTGTACGGAATAATTATATTGACAAGGATATTACCATAACATATGGAAATATCAAATATTTGTTTTGTTTCTCATATTTGAATTTTCGACGATAATTCTTTTCACCAAGTTTTCACAGATTTCACCAATTAGGTTAAGCCGAGCGGGTTTCGTTCAAAATGACAAGCACGGTAATGGAAATTTTCGCTGCGATGATTGATTCGTTTCCTGTTTCGCCTAAACCCCAGTATTTTATTGTTTTCATCGCAATCAGCCTTAAATTTAACCAAAGCTCTATGTACTTTAAAATTATGACAAATTCGTAATGTGTACACATTATCGTTCTACATATCAACTAATCAGTTAAAATATAAAAATAAAACGAAAAAATATGGAAAATAAGTAAAATTTCACAGCATCTTACAATGTATCCTGCATCCCTTTAAATTGTCATTATTTAGAATAGTAATTGAGATTTCTCTTAACAACCCTTATTATATCATTCAGAAACCGTCTGAAAACAACTTTACTGCCGGCCTATCGATTCGCCCACCCCCAATGAACTCCGCCAGCCCTTCCCCCACCCCTCCCCTTCCCCTAACATAGCCACCCTCTCCCGCCCTCAGGGGAGGAGGGGTGAGTAGGAGCGAGAGATGATTTATGTGAAGTTACCCCTCTCCGCCAAAAGTCGCGGTGTGACCCGCGGCCGATTTTCCACAAAGTTAGCGCAATGGAAATTCACTCCTGTTTGCTCGCTCGGATGCATTGACTCTGCAACAAACAGAAAGAGGCGAACGACGTTTGGTACTTCGCATTCAATTGAAGATCAGAGATTAAATTGAGGAACTACTCCCGGCGCTTCTCATTCGTTCAATAGGAAATTATAACCTGAAGGCGGGAAATGGTTAATGCAATTTAAATTGAAACACGAAGTTCGAGAAGCTTTTAAACTAGTTTCAATTTTTTTTTAATCTGTCATACTTCACATTTAATTTTTAAAAAAGATTTTGTAATGGAATACTGATTACAAATTACTTGTGGTGAGTATTGCTGAAAACTGGAGTAAGTAAATAGATTTGTTGTTATAATATGAAGCATAATTCTTGTACCCAATGTCTTCAACAACAGTAACCACTTGTAATCGGCATGACACATTCAGAAATATAATGAAAAGAACCACTTTTAAATCCATATTTAAAAAAAAATTTAAGCTACGAAAAAATTGAATTTTGAATATTATTTATATTTAAAAACAAAAACATTAGTCACTCATCTCACTAGAAAAAGTGAGATAAACGGCTATACAATTTAATAATAATCAGTAAATAGTAATAAGTAAATAATAATACATGAATAAAAATAAATGATAGTAAATAAATAATAAAAATTAAATAATAATAAATAAATAATAATAATAAGTAAATAATTATCAGAAAATAGTAATAATCATTAAATAATACACATACAATATTAAGTAAATACGAGTATTAATAAGTAAATAGTAATAAGTACATAATAATAAAAATAGGTAAATAATAATAAGTAATTAAAATTATGTAAATAATAATATGTAATTAAAATATGTAAACAAAATTATATAAATAGTAATAAGTAAATAAAAAGTAGGTAAAAAAATATAATTATTAGTAATAAGTAAGTAGTAATAAGGAAGCGATAATAATTAAATAGTAATAATTAAGTAATGATAAGTAAACAATAATGATAATATCGAGCATATATAAGGTTTCAATACTGATTACAACATAAGAGATAACATGGATAAAGCAAAATCACCACTCTCAGCTAACATAAACTTTTTAACAATTTTTTAAAATGAATTTAGTGTATCTATAGTTTTAATGTTGTCACTGAGCCCATTATATAACAAAGGAGCTTTACAAGAAAAACTCCTTTGTATAAATGATGATCTGTTATTTGCCAGCTGATACATTAGAGAAGAACCCATTCTAGTATTGCGCACTTGTTGTGACCTTATGGCAGTATCAATGTTGATTAAAATTTACAGAAAACCTGTCTTACCTTTTCTTATCGAAATTAAATTAACCCGTGTGGTTGCATATCCTGAAGGTTTATCTGATAAATTTGAAACGTATAATGATTGAATTTCCCACTATAAACCTCAATCTCTGTCAGTCAGACGTAAAATTTCCAATGTACTCCTTTTGTACAAAATTATATATGCATCAATTGATACACCAAACATTTTATCACAAATCAACATTAATACACCAAAAAGATAATCAACAACGAGAATGAAAGACATTTTCTATATTAGAGCCTATGACACAAACGGCACTATACACTCTAACAATGAAATAGACATTTTTAATGACACGATTCATCAATTTAAAAAAAAAGGTTTTACCATTAATATCAAGCTGAGAATGTAATGATTCCCTTTATTATGTACTAAAACAGTATACCATCAGAACAGGTGACAATAAGGAGTTAGTCTATACTCCTACTATATAATATGTTTTCAACCTTTTACTTCTTTTTCATTCGTATTATCATTTTTACGAGATAATCTTTGTTGTTGTTTATTGTACTTATTAATTAATAATGTAATATAAACATTCAGGTATGTAAGTTTCAGGCGTATTGCCTGTTTTATGTAGTAAAATAAAATTTTATAAAATTTTTACTTGTTATTTTATTTTATTTTACGTTCATAAATAACTCTTTTGTAATATTTCGCGTGAACTAAGAATGGATAAAAAATTGCAAAAGTATTTCGCTGACCTTTCCGGAAGTGGGTAGTATTTTCCATGGCTTCATTAATTATTATTTTCACATTCCGCCTAACATGCTACACAACGCCGCAACCGGGATTTGAAAAAGAGGGTGTAAAAAAAATCCCGTAGGAAAGAGTTTTTTTTTCTCTTCTGTTTATGTTAAGCATTGTTTATGTTGACGGCCTCCATGGTCGAGGGGTAAGGCTCTTGACTACGAATCCGAAGGTCGCGGGTTCAAATCCCGGCGTGCGCAAGTAATTTTTATTTAATTAATTTGTGTTGTTTCACAATTAATTCATTTAAAAATATAATACTCGTATATTTGCGCACGTTCCCGAGTGGAAGATACTCTCAATATCGCCCTGGTGAAAGACCACCACTCAGAATTGAAACGTTGCTTGAAATGGCTTTTTAGCCGTGTTTGGTGACCAGATCTGAATAGCCAGGTATATCCCCATTTCCCCTTTTCCGCACCTTCCTCTCCCCCTTCTCCATCCCCTCCCCAATACCTTCAGCCTCACAACATTCCCCAATTGGGAATGCCATAGTCTCACTGGCTCCAGACGGTTGGGAGCAGTTTGGGACTATTGTGCGGTATTCATATAAAAAAAAGCATTGAACATCCCATATCCTGGAAGCGGTATGTTAGATGATATATTAAGTTGAATAGAAATGTTAAATAACGGTATTAAAGTTACTATACCGAATTATTTTAACTTACAAAAAAATACATATATTTCCAAGTTGAAAAAATCGTTTGTATATACTATATAATAATCTTACAAACAACATTTATTCAACGTAACACATATTTATCTTTACAAAAAACTCATTCCTATCTAGAAGTAGTAAGTAAATTATAATTAAATACTTGTTTTAAGAACAAATTTCCATCAAACCCGCTATCGAAAGAATTCAAAACATGAAGAAAAAAAAACATTTTCCTCAGACCAAAGGGGAGTAAAAATGCACCCGTCCCCTCCCATCTGATTGCGCCACCGTCTGCAGTTTCCGGGATCTTATTTTATAAATATTTTCAATACTTCGAGTCTGTGTACTTATTATGTGTTTACAGCGAACAAGAAATATCTGAATAATTTCGTGAAATATTGCGTTTAACTTAAAAGCCTCTCATCACAGGCCATTAATAATAGCTGACAGTTGATAAATAGGAAGTGCAAATACCTTTTAACACATTAACCTTCAAACACTCACATACCACTTTAATAATCCCGCGGTTGGTGGCCATTTATTTTACAGCAGTGTGGATTATTGATTAACATGATCAATCAGAAATGAAAATATTAGTTATCTTCCATATACATTTTGTAATAAATCTTGTTTTCAGTAATTAATCATAAAATATACTAATTAATGATGAATTTATAATTATATATTTTCTTATGTTAAGTATTTAATAACGAACCAATATAATGTATTTCTTAATGTGAATTCACAGGAAAATCAATATCTTTCAATTTAACGGCCTCCATGGTCGAGGGATAAGGCTCTCGACTACGAATCTGAAGGTCGCGGGTTCAAATCCCGCCGTGCGTAAGTAAATTATATTTAATTAATTTGTGTTGTTTCACAATTAATTAATTTCAAAATAATAAATAATATATTTGCGCACGTTCCAGAGTGGAAGATACTTTCAGTATCGCCCTGGTGAAAGACCACCATTCAGAATTGAAACGTTGCTTGAAATGGCTTTTAGGCATGTTTGGTGACCAGATCTGAATAGCCAGGTATTTTCCCACCTCTCCCTTCCCCTTCTCCTTCCCCTTCTCCTTCCCCTCCCCAATCCTTCAGCCTCAAAACATTCCCCAATTGGGAATTCCATAGTCTCACTGGCTCCAGACGGTTGGGAGCAGTTGGGACTCTTGTGCGGTATTCATATAAAAAAAAATTAAAAATCATTAACTTCCATTTTAAGAAGTAAAATAGCTAGGAGTGCTTTCATTAGCTTCGTACTAATGTACGTGAACCGCTCCCAACTACCAAATAAATAATTATGCAGTCAAAAGGGCAAATTAAATTATATGACATCAATTCTGACTAAAATAGTGTGTTCGGGCCTTCCCATCAAAGTTCAAGTAATTATTATCTTACTTGCTAGTTGGGGGCGGCTCACTCAATACGAAGCTATTAAGGTGAAGGAACTGTTTTACAACCGTATCCTAAAACTGTTTTTATAAAGAGTTATTACATGTTCTAAGTTCTTCTGCATGAAAATTCTGCTTTCCATGGAAAACTTGACACTAAATCCGTTATTGACACTGAAAAGAGAACCTTTTGAAATGTGGATTTAGAAACATTATGGATATACGAGTACAGTGCGACGTCTTTATCAAAAGACCAAAAATTTTTACTGGATAACAAAAATAGAAGCTCCGATAGCGTGGTTTCATAACGAGAGGTGACATATACAAGGTAAAACCACTAACCAGGAGAAGATTAAAGACGTGCTAGAGGAAGACGTCGCACTCCTTATATTATTCTAACTCTTTCTAACTCCGTGGCTTTGATTACTTTACTGATACAAACGCCACTGAGTTGTTATGACCAGCGGCGGTTTTCTCTATCGAGCGGTTGTGCAGGGAACTCTAAAAAAAACTACAGCGAGCAAGAGTCCCTTGGATTATAATATTAATACAGTGCACCGCTGCAAATACCTAAACAGGGCGCCACGCACCAATAGGAATACAGCGCGGCTTCCATACGTGCGAATGCCGGATCGCACTCAAGGAGCTAAAAAATATATAGGATAATTCGTACAACATAAATACGATTACGAACAGTGCCGGAATGTGCGTCAGTGCCAAAATTCGTTATATCGGTGCGCCCCGATAATTTTTTTTTTTTTCTTCTTCATTATATTGTTTTCTATTTCACTGGGTGAATAATATTAATATTGTTTTAGATTTTATAAATTTATGTCTTACCTTTTTTTAATTAAAAACCTTCATAAATGTTTTTTTTTTAATTTATGTAATATTTTATATATTTTTTTTTAAATATATTATTAAAAACTAATTAAAAATGTTTGGCTCTTTGATTTTTTTTTCTTCTTTTTTTGGATTACAAGAATTCCTGATTTTTTTAAAGTTATCTGCCTTTTTAGTTAGAAAATAAATTCTTACAACGAGAACATATGCTTTTCTCGTATTACATAATACCGATGGTTGTCTCGAAATAATTTTATTTTTTCCAATACCTACCTCTCACACCAACTTTTGAATTGAAGTGACTCCATAATATACTCGTATATACAAGCTGATGTGTACCTGGCCTTACACGGGATTATTTTTATTTTTTTGGGAATAAAGTTATAAAGTTGTGGATTCTTGCTTGTCGTTTGGGTGATTGAAAGTAATTCATAATGTCTTCAAACGATTGGTATTCACTTTGTGATGTCATTATTTATAAATGAATTTTAAAATAGGCTTAGTATTCACCAATTTATAAATAGAAATTAATATCTATAATAATATTATGTAATAAAATGTATTCATATGTTCCTGACGATGAAAGCAACGGTTTCGAAAAATGTAGATATCAATTTTTAAATTCATTCATGAAAGTAATTCTGTTTAATAACAAAAAAATCGTACACAAATAACTATCAGGCTGCTGACTAAGGAAATCTTCAATGGGATGATCTCGACTACAATTATTCGTTAGTTTCATTCATGTATTCTTTGACATAAAATTTACCTACCGATAAGCCCTTTAAATCTGGCTGTCTGACAAAATTCCCAAGCTGTCGGCTGGCAGACCTGTTTTTCTACTCTACTAATCGACCCCATATCGTAACATTACAAAACATTTCCATTCTCGTATCCTATGACGTAATTTTATCGAAAAAAATGGTTCACTATTTCCATGACTGTACGGAACCCGCCAGGATGCGCACCGGCAGACCAATTTTTTAAGGCTTACTAAATGCCCATTATCGCTACAAAGTTGTTTCATCTGTGCATCCGATGACGTAAGGTTTAATGTCACGGGATCCTAAGCTATATCCGATATGGAGGTTTTAGTGGTCGAACTAACAAGCTTTTGTTTTCGGCTTAAATCAATACATCCATCGGAAAATAAGCTGGCCTAAAATGAGACATGTCAATTTTCGGTGGGTAAATGGAATACACTCGCCCATTATTTTATATGTAAATAATAAATTGGGACATTATTAAGGCGTGTTTGAAGGTCTCAAAACCTTTTAGTACGTGATGTGATTTTCCAACAGACATTCAAAATACGCATGAAAGGTTTCTTAGACCTCTTCATAATAATGTGAGACACTGAATTCATAATTCCATTTTGAAAAAGAAACCATAACACAGTTTAAAATGACGTTGTGTTGCTTGAATTCAATTATCGAACATACATATTATGGACATGTAGTTCTAGCTATCAAAACTTAATAATATTATTGTTCTTGTAGAATTAGAATGACATTTCCTTTGAACAGATATAACGGTCTCCTTGATTGTATATCTCCTTGATAGCTGCGGCTATCTTGCTACTATTACAATAGGTCTATCCTCACTTTTAATTATTTCTAATTTTGAAACTGTCAATTCATGGTGGAATTCCATATTTAAAATGATTTTTTTTTATTAAAAACCTTTGTAACTTTTTTCCACTTCTGTTCAAATAAAAGCTGACGAATGACTTTATATAATTTTTAAAAAAAACCATAGATTCAGTAAATAAACACAATGTAATCCGTCTTCCAGAGGGTAATAAACCATCCCGAAAGTAGTTTTTAAAAACACAATAAACAGTACAGTCAGCAATAAAATAAATTTCAAACAATAAAAACAATATTAGAAAAGCAGGGAACTCACTCCCGACATCCATGCTATATATACCATAGATTTAGTATTCATTGTACCAGTTTGAGGATCATTTTTCTATCCTCACTGTAACAAAACTGTTATACTGTTTATTATTTATCAGTTTGTTTAATACTTGATATTTTGATATTTTTTATAATATTCGATATTATGTAACTATAATGCTGTTTTCATGTTTATTTGAATATTTTTTTTCACCTTTTGCACATTAATCACAACATGCATGCACCTATATTGTTATATTTTTGCATTACATTTGTATGATGATAGTGATTTTTTGTTGTATTACATAATATTGTTGAACTAACTCCTGCTCACAAGCTACGTGCAGTGGCTTAGCGGGTACAAGTTCCCATTGTATGTAATTAATATTATAAATTTTTAAAAAAAATTAAAATTTTAAATAACTGTAAATAATATTGACAAGATTTCTTGGGCATCAGAAAACTTAAAATCTGAGCAAACTACGAGTTTAGTGCTTAATAAGTCATTTCCGAGGAAGTACATCCATTCGAGCCATATTTAGTTAACGATAAGCATCCAAAAATACAACCCTTGGGGGTTGCTAACTCAAGAAATACTGCGAATGATTTATCTGTAAATTCTATACGGGTAATTAGGAAAATATATAAGGTTTCGAGCGGCAATAATCCTCTAAATGAAATCTTATAAATTCTATGCGAAATATGTACTTGAATTTTAGGTAAAACGTTCAAAATTGATTCATTGGTTTTCAAACTGCACCTGAAATTTTTGGATGTGTTTCGTAGATTTAAAAGATTAAAGTTTAAGGATTTTTGTTTTTTTGAAACCTTAAACATTTTCTTAACTATCTGTATAAAGTTATTCATGGTATTGTTTGAGTTAGCAACCTGCAAAACGATGTTGAGGGTCATTTTTGAGCACTGGTGCTTAACTCTGGATTTACTTACAATATAATTATGTAATCAATGAAATTTATGTAATTTGTGTGTAATTTGTGAATATTAACAAAGTTTTCATAACTGGATTGTTCTCACGTGAGTGTGAACATCTGTAAAACGCAGATTAAATAAAAAATAAAAGAATGAAGATTATATTAACAAATCTCAAATGAAACATGAAATATAAAAAGGCACACGAAATAAAAAGGTAACGGTCGCATTTGGGAATCGAACCCATAACTTCTGTTTTACTGGGACAATACTACCACTGAGCTTATAACACCTATTTATTCTCTATAATTTTTATCTTTATCATATTTCAGTTAAAAAAGTTTTATCCCCAATTAAATCCCATATTTTGGTTACTGTATTTTTGCATGATTATAAAGTTCTACCAGAATATATTTACAATTTAGATAGTGTCTCGGATATAACGATGCAATTTTTATTTACATGGGATACCTTTTACCTTAACTTTTCTGATGGTCTAGAATGAAAGTTCAATTTATTGGAATAACTTATTGAAGCTTATGAACCTCATTGTAATATTTAGTCTTTGAAGATAATATTAACAATGAGATTTCCTAATTATTTATAGTGTCTTCGGTGGTTAAATATTACAATGCGATTTATGAGCTTCAATAAGTTGTTCCAGTAAATTTTATTGTCTATCTATTATTTTAGTATATTCAAAAATAAATTCACTTACAGAATCCCCTTCATCTTTCCCATCGGATGGAGCATCCGGTAGTACAGTGGAAGAATCTGCACCATTTCCCTCTGCAGGTCCATTCTTCTTCAGCTCGATGGTGGGTTGATACTGCATAAATAAAATAAAATTAATTAAATAAAACAATTATTTTATTTATAACCTTACCTTATAAAAATGTCTTACTGTGGAAAAAATATATCGATGACATATTCTGTATATGGACTGTGAGACAACGTCAACTGAATGCCTTTCCCGACTTTTTTTTAATTCCTACCACCAACAGATTAAATTCACATTAGAGATGGGCATCACTTCAACCTTAAACTTTTTAGATCTCACCTCATATGTCATAAATAATAAAATGTATCATCTTTCGTAAACCCACCTACACTGACATTGTCAAACATAACACGTCCAATTGTACACATAAACACTCAGCGTTTCAATCAATAATTCATCGTTTGGTCACGTTACCGTTATCAAATACTCATTTCTCCAATGAACCACTATTATTATTTTAAAGCGGTAAATAATGGATATGATTCCGATTCCATTGCTATAATTTTAAGTAAAAAAA
>JAHDVE020009277.1:0-92027 GCA_022606495.2 Halesus radiatus
AACATTCAGCCTCACAACATTCCCCAATTGGGGATGCCATAGTCTCACTGGCTCCAGACGGTTGGGAGCAGTTGAGACTCTTGTGCGGCATTCATGTAAAAAAAAAAACTCGCGGGCCGCGGGTTGTGCATCCCCGGACTGGACGATGGGTGGTGGCATGCCCCAGGAATTTTGTTTATTTGTCAGTTATTTTTAAGGACTCGCCATTCCAGATAATAAGGTGAATGTTTTCCGGTCGCTACCCGTATTTGATGACCATCAGTGCGGAAATAAAGCGAACGAATCGCCTGCATTATGTTTATTTCGGATTAAGAAAGGTTTAGTTCAGCAAATAAATGAAAAAGAAAATCATGTTTTAGAAGCATAAACATATGTACGAGTATTTTAAAGCATAAGCATATTATGTATGTGCATTTAAATATTTTATTTTAGTTTATAGTAGAATTAACGTAACTAATGACTTCTTTAAGGAATGTTATATGTTACAAGTCAAAGCAATTTTCACCAATAAAATGTAGACATAATTTGTCTCGACGCCATCTATTTGAGGGATTTAGCCGTTAAAAGCCTTTCTCATACTAATAAAGTTGGTTGTTTACAGGTGAAAATATAATAAAAACAGTAATTATTGAATGAAACACTAGTATATATTGATTAACTTGCCGGGTTTGCGATAAGCCGACGTAGCTCAACGGTAGAGCATCTGACCGGACATTAGAAGGGTGCGGGTTCGAGTCCTGCCGGCGACATTTATCTTTGCTCGGAAGGTTTTTTCAATTTGGATGAGTGTTTTAGATTAATAATTATTGTTTATAAAAATAATAATGTTATATGTTATTGTGTTTATTTTTTATTTCTCATATTTTCCTTGCATCACATTGTATTACACTTAACTGGAAAGACTGATATGGATATTATAACGGAGGGCTGAACGCGGTTGGCGGTAATAATTTTTTTGTTTTTGTTTTTATATGAATACCCCACGAGAGTCCCAACTGCTCCCAACCGTCTGGAGTCAGTGAGACTATGGCATCCCCAATTGGGGAATGTTGTGAGGCTGAAGATGTTGGAGATGGGAAAGAGAAGGGGAAGAGGAAGGTGGGAAAATGCCTGGCTATTCAGATCTGGTCACCAAACACGGCTAAAAGCCATTTCAAGCAACGTTTCAATTCTGAATGGTGGTCTTTCACCAGGGCGATACTGAGAGTATCTTCCATTCTGGAACGTGGGCAAATATACTACATATTTTAAATTAATTTATCGTGAAACAGCACAAATTAATTAAATAAAATTTACTTGCGCACGCCGGGATTTGAACCCGCGACCTTCGGATTCGTAGTCGAGAGCCTTACCCCTCGACCATGGAGGCCGTCAAAAATATGTCCAAAGAAGCGAAGTAGTTCATAATGGAGTACTGATACAAGTCTTGCCCCATTGCACTCTTAAACTTATATATTTTCTATGGTAGAATCCATCTTGAAATATGGAATACGAACTTGGGGTTATACAAGCATTACGTATATTAAATATGTCCGAAATTTACTAACTGCAATAATTAAAAAAATTGTCACACCAAAGGTATATGAGTACAGACAAAGAATTTTTTTTTAATATTATACGGCGCTGAGGGCCTACTTCCTATAAAAGGTCTCCTATGGTACATCACTATTATAGATGACGCGGGAGAAAGTCAATACAAAAAACCACTGGGGCACAAACACAGCACTAGATTCACTGAAAGAAGAGGCCTAAATATTCCAAAAAATTCTAATAAATATGGAGGTCGAACCCTTGAATACACAGTGCCCGTGATATTCAATAAATTTAATGAAAGCTATAAATTGGAGGAAAGCGCGACGCTTTGCGTGAAAACGATAAAGTTATGAATATTAAATGAGCAATCTATGTATTTTTAAATTGTTATCTATGTCTACTTAATGATTAATTAGGTACCTGTAACGATTATGTCAAATGTAAGTACCTATTTTTGAGTTTAATATATACTTACAAATCAAAAAAAAAAGAAATCCATAAATTTATGTATGTATCAGGATAAATTGGTTTTGTAGAACCTGCAGACAAGCTGTCACGTGACCGCTTTGCAGGACTACACATTTTGTTTCTTTCCTTTATTTTACCATGCATGTAATTATTTTTTTGGATGAATGAAAAAAAACCCTGATGTATGGCAGTGAGGCATGAAACTAGCAGAGGAAGGATGAAAGTAGACCGAACGCTGCAGAAGTTAGATCTCTTCATTCATTCTTCGTTCATTCGCTCTACATGCCCAAACCATCTAAGCGTCCCTTTCTTAATCTCACTCATTACGCTTACATCAGTCAGCCTGGCATTCTTTACGAATTTCAATACTTTTCACACGATCATACATGATTTTACCACACATTCGCCTCAGAGGTCTCATTTCTACGGCATTCAGTTTACTTTCACCCTTTCTCTGCCAATTCCATGCCTCACAAAGTAATAATAAAATCATATTAGTAACATTTAGAACAATTTAATTATCTTCTGTTTTTAACAATCACCGCATGTCATCTTTTTAATCATCATAGGTGATTTTTCACAAAAACAATCGCCCAATTATTATTATTATTATTATCGAATTATCGTACATTTTGTGTTTTATTTTAAGATTATTTATTTTTTGACCCATCTTGATCTATTCTCCAATTTAACTTATTGATAACTACCTCGGAATTATCTTCAAATATGAATACAAAAGTATCATTGGCAAATATTTTAAATTGTGAAATAATTTTTAATCTGTCATTAATACATATTACGCATAATATTTAAAAGAAATTAAAAGCGGCAAGTTCTTTGGGTTTTTCACATAATCGAGGTAGTATACGAGTACATTTTTTACGATTATTTATTTATACTGGGTTTTTACAGAAGTTCAAAGTTACGTGAGAACAATCCAGTTGTAAAAACTCAGTTAATATACACAAATTACATAAAATTACAAATAATCAGACAAAGGATACATATAGGAGTATATATAATTTTTTTTATATGAATACCGTATAAGAGTCCCAACTGCTTCCAACCGTCTGGAGCCAGTGAGACTATGGCATCCCCAATTGGGGAATGTTGTGAGGCTGAAGTGGGGAGGGGAAGGAGAAGTGAAGAAGGAGGTGGGAAATACCTGGCTATTCGGATCTGATCACCAAACACGGCTAAAACTCATTTCAAGTAACGTTTCAATTCTGAATGGTGGTCATGAGTATCTTCCACTCTGGAACGTGCGCAAATATATTATGAATTATTTTTAATTGAATTAATTGTGAAACAGCACAAATTAATTAAATAAAATGTACCTTCGCACGCCGGGATTTGAACCCGCGACCTTTCGGGCCTGAGGCTGTATATACTCGTATGTAGGTGATTAAGTAGAAACTGTTAACATGTCAACGCTATGGAAAATCCAGCCAAAGCGAAACAGCCGGGAAAATACACTGCGGTTTCAATTGACGTGTTATGACTACATCTCCAGTACAATAATGGCGGAATGGACCATTTCATATAAAATTTATTATATTTTATTTTTTATACAAAAGTTTTTAATCAAGCCAGACTCGGTGGATAGTGGAAACCCAATTTGCCTTATTTCATGAAATATGGAAAATAAAAAGTTTAATAACAATATTAAAAATATGAACATATATAAAAAAGAAAATGAAAACAAAATAAATTAAATTAAGGAATCGTCTTTGAGGGTGGTAGCCGCATCATCTGCATACATCGCTCATTGAGTAGACAGCTGAGGCCACTCGGATGCAGCAACGACACGTTGGTTGACTTCCGTGTCCTGCCACAGAAGCTGGATAGTTGATGGCGAAGTAAGGCGGGGAATGAGTGGACTCTTCCTTGAGTGAACATTGTAGAGACACTGCAGAACCTTGGAAGTCGTAGAAGTTGCCAGTATGCATTGTTGTAGCACACCCTCAGCTTGTCCCATTGCGCTGCTGAGTATTGCGACCACAGCATGTGTATAGGGCAGTGCAGTCTTAAAAAGCAGATTCCTGACATCGTCGCTACATACTATATAGGTATATTCCTAGATATATTAATTATTATTAAAATTTCGTAAATATAATAAAACGCTGCGAAGTAGATTCGCCAGTGAAAAATATACCTAACGTGTTATCAAACTCTGGACATGGAATCAAATGTCGAAGGGTTCATGAATTCCCGAAGTGTTAGTATATGTTTTTGTTTTATTGTATGTATTGACGCTGTAGTTATACAGGCACAGAGTTTGTAAGTCGGCTGTTTGTTTATTAAGTATTCTTCAATAAGTCAAAATATTTCTTATAGAGAATGACGAATCCGAGGTGCAGCCCGGTAGTAACTAGTAACTGATAGAAGATTACGGTATTTCTTGGAAGTACAGTTAATGATCATTAATTTTAGAGAATACAGTATATAAAATAATAATGTAAAAAATTAAACAATAACTTTGTTTACATCACGTAGCTTCTTCAGGGCAGTATACAACTAAACTCTGAACTAAGATACACATGTGTTATAGATTGATAAAAACGGGCGAGTGGAGGGCCAAGGGTCGGAGATCAGCAGGTACCTGACCGGGAAGGGTGTGTACTTTGTTTATTGGGAATAATTTAAGAATTGGACTTTTATTTAAATTTATTTGATTATTTATGAGCCTACTATTAGTGTTTTTGGCTTTCCTTATTTCTAACGCTTCTAAGTTATCTAGTCGATTGCCTGTTCCATTTTTATGCAGTAAACTAGTGCCTGTATTTTTATTGAATGTGTGGTCTGTTTCTAAGAGATGATTGGCAAATTCGGAGAACCCGTTATTATCAAACAATAATGTGTTTGTGACAATAACTTGGTAATCTTGAGTATTATTCGATTGTCTGAAAGCATTGTCATACCGTGACAATAATCGGCTGGATTGTTAGACGGTCAAGTGGTCCAAAGCGTCGGGTCCTCCCAGGTGTCACTGGTTCAGTACCTTACTTAGCTAAGTCCCCCATAATAATAATAATATGTCGATGTCTTTTATAGCGCCGTTTTTGTGATAAATCACCTCAAGGGCTTAAATTGCTTAATCAACATTTCAGCTTATTGAGTTCTACAAAGCTACAAAACAATAAAACAAAGTTAGGAGGTGGTTTATAGAATCACACAACAGATATTGAAGGGCTTCGTGATGTGAATAATCATATTTCACTATACTCTTAGTGTTTTCTTGAACTGTATTACAAAAGATAATGTTATATAATCCCACTATGATGTACGTAAACTGCAAATAAACATGTTCAAATGGTAAGTTGGTACTTAGTTGCAACACCGTAACACTGAGAAAGATGGGTGGATAGGAGGAACCCTGCTTGTGAAAGGCCGCGGTAGTTTTTCCGTCCAGTGAGTTTGGTCTCAAATCGTTAATCATACAGCGCATTAAATGCAGCTATAAATAGTACACCTTTTTGACAGGTGCTTTCCCAGGTCGGGTCACCGAAAGGGGTCAATAGGGCAGCAGCTAGCCAGCCCGGATCTGCTGCGTTCAACAGCTCGTTCTAGAAAATACTATGTTTATAGTTAGACCATTCAAACGATATATGGAGATCAGATCTTCACCTCTCTACTCCACTTTTGAATAATTCCTTCGTAATATTATGCGTTCCCTAAACTCATGACAGTTAAAATTCAAAATATTAAAAAAAAAGTAAATGAAGACCGCGATAAGGTAAGTTGACAAAGCGGAGCATTGTTTCACAGCTGTTGTAAGCGCCATCATTTTGTAAAATGGCAATTACGCGGTATAATGGACTGGGTTATTCCAAAATTCACTTGTACCCAGACTTCACACAGAAGGTAATACTTCAGACATAGTAGATATGTTCAACTGCTAGGAATACAAATACAAACAGACGAATATTGCATACATCTTCAACAATTATTACGATATGTGTCTAGAGTATTGGTATCAGTGAATGTAATGTGTGTTTTGTATGTTCACCTCTCTCGTCTTTTGGTAATTATTTGGAATGGTACTTACACTATGTTATTCCTGAATTTGTTCGTAGGACACATCATTATATATTTGGTTATTGTATTTCGTGAAGGCTATTTATGTTATCTATGTACCTATTGTGATGTGTTTTGCACCTGTGTGACTATTGAAATTAACAAAATATGTAAAAGCCCATATAGGGCGTATATGGTATAGTAAATAAATATGCTACCGACGTTTCGGTTTTCTTCCTCATTAAACATCTCCCCGAAGGCCAGCACTAACACATCCCTTCTTTAACACGCCTAGTAATGTCGCCCATCTGGGTGGCGCTACAATTCCCCTGGCTTTACACAGCATATTAGATTTGTGGTGAGGTGACACATTGTTATGAAATTACATATTTATACTGAAATAAATATTTCGAGCTGTAATGTCAAACACCCGGAATTAAACCTATTCCGAAATCAATCTCCATACAACGCTACGTACCATGGAGCGGCCTACCATGTCCAGTCTTGTCACCAGAGACCAGGTCTGCTGTCCATCCACGCCCACGCCGCCTAGGATTCTTAAGGATCAGGCCCTATTTTTATGTGAGTACCACACAATAGTTCCAACTGCTCCCAACCGTCTGGAGCCAGTGAGACTATGGCATCCCCAATTGGGGAATGTTGTGAGGCTGAAGGTATTGGTGGGGGAGAAAGAAGGGAAAGAGGAAGGTGGGAAATACCTGGCTATTCAGATCTGCTCACCAAACACAGCTAAAGTCATTTCAATTCTGGATGGTGGTCTTACGCACAGGGCGATATTGAGAGTATCTTCTACTCTGGAACGTGCCGTAAATATGTTATATATTAATTTAAATAAAAATAAAAACTTTTGAAATAACACAAACTAATCAAATAAAATTTACTTGCGCCCGTTAATTTGAACCCGAGACTTTCGGACTACCACTCAACTACGGAGACCGTCAAAGAAATCCTGCGCTATGGTAATAAGTCAAGTTTTTTACTATTTCGACCTTACGCAGCGCTTAATATTTAAACCGCGTGTGTAAGTAGATAAGGAGGATCATCTGTTCTTAAAACCGATCGTTTTTATATAATGCCATTTAATATGAATTACTCGAAGCAATGAGGTCAGGTAGTTCTAAGTGATGTTTAAGTTTTTCTTATGTGGTTAGGTAAATAGAAAAAAGCGTTTTTTTTTTTTTTTTAATTTTACAAGAGAAAAAATACAATTCAAAAAAGTCGCGATAAACTACTTTTTGTAGTTTGTCTAACGGGAGCTTGTTATTTAAAACGTAAAATTTAATGACAAGGTTTAATAATATGTAAAATAAAAACATTAAAAAAAGCAACATATAAAATAAAAAACATAAAAAACATATGTAACAAGCTTAAAACATAAATATGCATGAAGATAGCACAGAATATAAACAACTCATCCAATATTCCGAAGGTATATATATATATATATATATATCCAAGAGATGTTTTTAGAGGATGAACGTGTTGTAAAATAAAAACATTAAAAAAGCAATATATAAAATAAAAAACATAAAAAAAAACATATTTAACAAGCTTAAAACATAAATATGCATGCACAGAATATAAACAACTCATCCAATATTCCGAAGGTATATATATATATATATATATATTAAGGTGGTCCAGGCCTATAAAGTAAAAAAAAAATAATCAAATATAGGTGTAGCCGTACCCTTGATTTGTTACACCTACCATTCCTATGATGTGTTAAAAATTTCAGCCCCTTATCTTATATACAAGGGGGTGCTCATCGAATTATAAGTTTTTGACAAAATTTCAGGATTTTAAATAAAACACGTAATTTAAGGTTTATTAATATTACAAGTATTTTAATCAAATAAGTATACAAATTATTTAAATATGAATAAAATTTTGTAACAAAATAATACTTAACACAATATTAGTCGCAATCTTTCAAAACTATGTTTGTTAACTCCTTTTTGGATGTTTCAGTGGAAACGATTTTTTTGTTTTGTTCAACGATGTGAAGTAAAAATTGCTTTTCTTCCTCAGTCTTAGTGAGTAACGTGTTGTAATCTTCAAACAGTTTAACTCCTCTCTCTGCTGTATCATTAACAACACGCAAATTTGTGACGCAGCTTTTGCCTTGAAGGTAATCAACATTGTCATTCCAAGTCTCAGGAGGTAATTGCAAGAAAGAGTCCTTGATTTCAAGAACTAAGAGTGTTTTCAACGTTCTTTGTGTTGCAAAAGCATCTAATGTACCCTCTGAGGAAAGCTTAGCAGAGTCACCTCGTACTGAACGATTACCGACATCAGAATTTATTTTTTGAACAATGGCCTGTTTCTCAGCATCAGACAGCTTGTAAGAAAATAAGGCAAATGCAAGTAGTTCATCTGACAAATACCATAAGTGACGCTCTAAGACATCCCTAGCTGCTATACTGATTTCGGAATCAATGGATTCGTACAATTTTAAGCTCTTCCAAAGTAGTACGATCAAGCGCACTGGTAACATGTTGTGTAAATATACCCCTAGTAGACGACTCAACGCCACAGGAACTAGAAGCACTCTTAATATTTTTTGGTACAGCCACTACAAACTCATCTTTGAACTTATCCCCTAATATGCCAGCGTTACTAGAAGTGCTACTGGAGTTCCACTCAAGTTCTATCTCTTGACTCGACACCACCGAAGATGAAGCATTACTTTTAGAAGCCATTTCTCTCAATTCTTCAGATCTTTGTCACCGTTTTAGAGCGTTCTTTGACCTTTTCTAGTTTCTTGTCGATTGAGGTCATTATCATATTACGTTCTCCTCTTTGATCGATGAGAAACGCTCTGTCTTCCGCAATTTTGATCAAATTCAAAGCGCTTCCATAGGCAATATCAAAATTTTTGTCTAGTTCTTTTGTAAACAAATACTCTCTTTTTCTTTGTGCTTCAGAATTTCTTCCTCGATTTTTCTTCAATAGCAACCAGTTCTTATGAAACTTAATCAGTTTTTCAATGCAATGATTTTGTTGTCCGGTCGGAATACTAGATTTACTCCATACTTTTATAAGTTCTGGAATAAGTATATGCGCGGAGTCTTTCACATTTTTGGATTCATTTAATATGTGGTGAAAACGGAGTAAAACTTGCCGAAGAGTAGGAAGTTGATTAAACCTCATCAATGGCTCAATATCTCGAACCCCAAGTAGAAAAACTTTGTCTTTTTTTCGAGTAGATGAACACATTTTATCACACTGATTCACTTACAGTCTACGAAATAAGTAACAATTATTATTTTTATAAACAATAATTATTAATCTAAAACACTCATCCAAATTGAAAAAACCTTCCGAGCAAAGATAAATGTCGCCGGCAGGACTCGAACCCGCACCCTTCTAATGTCCGGTCAGATGCTCTACCGTTGAGCTACGTCGGCTTATCGCAAACCCGCCAAGTTAATCAATATATACTAGTGTTCCATTCAATAATTACTGTTTTTATTATATTTTCACCTGTAAACAAAAAGTTTACTATATATATATATATATTAAAAAATATATATATATCCAAGAGATGTTTTTAGAGGATGAACGTGTTGTAAAATAAAAACATTAAAAAAAGCAATATATAAAATAAAAAAACATAAAAAACCAAATGTAACAAGCTTAAAACATAAATATGCATGAAGATAGCACAGAATATAAACAACTCATCCAATATTCCGAAGGTATATATATATATATATATATATATATCCAAGATATGTTTTTAGAGGATGAATGAGTAACTAATGAAGTATTCTGCTTGTCGATTTGTCAATTAGCTTCATGTGTGACCTCATGTAACTATAATTAGAATACGTCATTACGTAGAAAAAATAAGCAGCAAATGAATTACACAACTAATACGCACGTGATCATGTAACTACTGAATCTCGTAAGATTCAGAGATTACCACAAGTGTACACAAAACCTCGATCAAATGGTGCATGTAATTAGTTAGAAAGTGAAAATTGCATCTTAACCCTTATACTATAGCAGTGATGGACAACATTTTTAGAAGGCCAATTTTTTTATTATTTTCAATAAGTTCGCGAGCCGCAGGGGGTAGGGTATCCACAGATTGACACGATTCTTTATTACTGGAATACATTCCAATTATAATACCTCGTTTTATCATAATGTTCCTGTAATAAGTACTTGTCGGTATAAATATAGACAAAACATGATACTACTATTATAATATTTACTTTAATATTGATAGAGCCACCGAAAAATTGGGTACAAAACACTGAAGAGATAAACCGATAGTAGTGCGTTGTGGGGGTGTATGGTGTGCCAGAAAAAGGGCCATTCTTCCCTTACTATGTATGTAGGTGGAGGTGATAAAAAATTCATATCGACATTCTTTCTTGAAAATATTATTTATTTAATTCACCTGTCGAGTCAAAAGATTAACATTTTTAATTGTTATTTTATTTTTTTAAAGAAAGTAACACATTCCCGGATATAAGAGGATGATGGGGAATTAGAATTGGTGACATCCGTTGTCTTTTAAATCGGTATAGAATAAACTTTTTTACTACAGTTTTTTTGTTCAGTGGGCACAGACCTCTGGGGCAGTTAAATAAATTCATCGAATACCAAACACAGACTCATTTATATTATGTCATTATTGATTTTGAGAAAAAAATCTCAATTTCTTATATAAAATATTTGAATAGGGTAGACACTGCGTCTCGGGTGCGAGATGTTGGCACCAAAGGCCAGGATAGGGTGTAACAACACTTAATAATAATAATGGATAATATTTGGTGATTTGTATAGCGCCGGTTTTGTGAAAAATCGCCCCAAGGGCGCTGTCCAGACAAACCGAATTGATTCCTGAGCACATTATTTGCAGTAAAAAATGTTAAAGAAATTTTGTCTCCGATGAATTTTTTTTTTTTAATTAGCAAATTTTTTATTTTATTTAACATGTCGTCACTAGTTACTCCGCCGAGTAATGAAAACGTAATTATGATGATTTGTATGTTTTTTAAATCAAACGCGAATACGTGAAAACATTTGAATTTCAAAGGCGAAGTGAGGTAGCGTAAAAGTAAATAATAAAGTGAGGTAGCGTAAAAGTAAATAAATTGCTTCTCATCCGTACTAGATATTTACTATACTTTTTGATGAAAAAAAGATCATTAATTAGGTTTATGTGAGTATTTTGAATTCAAATCCAAAATTAAGTTTTGTATGAAACAAGCCGCGCAGCCGTTTCTCTTGAGTTCGCATTGCTTTTTTTCAATTTTTTTCATTTTAGCTGCCTCGCAGAGAAAAATAATACTTGAACAGTAATTAAAATGTGGTGATATAATTACATTGTACATTATATGACATGTTTGATGTAACCTGTTACGTGGAAATGTATATCATGTAATTTTGTCGAAAATTATGTTTACTCCTAAAGATGAATTTCAAGTACTGGTTTGGTTTCCCGCCTATTACCAATAACTAATAATATTTCTTAAAAGTATATTATATATATATATGTAGAATAATTTTCTCGGTTTACCCGCGGAATGTAGTCCTTAGAAGGACTTTTTAACTCCTGACGTTTCGGACAAATCACATTGTCCATCTTCAGAGGCCTTATGTCTTGAGTTTTGTTTTGAACAGATCGCTTGAGCGTGTCCGTTCAATCCAAAAGTCAAAACCTAAGTGTTCAGTTTTTAAGTAACTTAGGTTTTGACTTTTGGATTGAACGGACACGCTCAAGCGATCAGTTCAAAACAAAACTCAAGACATAAGGCCTCTGAAGATGGACAATGTGATTTGTCCGAAACGTCAGGAGTTAAAAAGTCCTTCTAAGGACTACATTACGCGGGTAAACCGAGAAAATTATTCTACATCTTACACCCGTGAAAATCTCAACCATAACATATATATATATATATATATATATATATATATATATATGTGTTATATATATATATATAATATCAATGTAAGTTCGTTTGTTTGTTTGTCCTCGATTTTCATGAAAATTACTTGACCGGTTTCGCTGAAAATAGCACAGTTTATTTTTATTAGTGCCAGGAAGGTTTAGAGAGTAGTTTGAATGAAATCCAATATGTAAAACTGTTGCTATAACGTTTTAAAATTAGTATGATAAACATTGAAACCGCCATGTTTTATTTAGGTTAGCCCATAGATATAACACTCTGGTTAGCCACATATTGCATATTCAAAAGAAGATTATTTTGGGTAGAATATTTTCAAAATGGAAAACACGAGTAGGTACCTACTTAATAACTTTATGATTTAGATATATTTTGAAAAAAAAAATGTTTGGAATGAAATAAAATATCAAAATGAAAGTTTCTTTGTTTGGAGATTTGGAGGTTACTTTCGCTGTCAAATAAATTATAGCACCCTAATGACAAGTGAAAAATCCCGAGCAAGGCCGGGTGCACATCAGCTAGTACCTAAAATATATTTAATTTGTTTATCACTCCGGTTTAGGTGTTAATTTCCTATGTGTCTACTCTCTTACCAAAAATATTTAGTTCAAATCGCTTATTACTTATTACGTTTGCTTTATAAAATACCTATACATAAAATTGCTAAATAACATGACTTTAATCAGTCAATTTATCTCATTTATACAAGATAAAAACTCATAGAGGCGAAGAAGTCAGACATTTTGTCACAAGGGCGCACCGGCTAATGTTGTTGACGCTGAAAAATGATTTTTTTTTTGGAAAGAGCTTGTTGACTTAATGTTGAAATAAATGACACAATATTTTTCAGGAATAGCAATATTAATCTAGTAACTAACTAACTAACTAACTAACTAACTAACCATCACGCCGTTTCCTCGCAGGGGTAGGCAGAGAGGACGGACCGCCAAACAACTCGATCTTGGCATACACTTCTTGCTTCATTCACATTCATACAACGCCTCACACATTCTCTTCTGTTATTCCGACTTCTGACATGGCCCGACTCGAGTATTTGATTCACTTGATCGTGCCATGTCTTCCTTGGGCGTCCCCGGGCTCTTCTTCCATTCACATCCTCGTCATATATTCTCCTTACACTCCTTTCTTCGTTCATTCGCTCTACATGCCCAAACCATCTAAGCGTCCCTTTCTTAATCTTGCTCACTACGCTTACATCAGCCTTGGTTTTACCACACATTCGTCTCAGAGATCTCATTTCTACAGCATTCAGTCTACTTTCATCCTTCCTCTGCCAGTTCCATGCCTCACTGCCATACATCAAGGTTGGTATCAGCTAGTCTAGTCAGCATTAATCTAGTACATGCTACTTTATAACAAATTTAGTAAAATAATTCAAAATTAGATACATTATTATAACTATAACTATATAACTATAACTATATATATGATGAGTTGAAAGTTAATTTCAATTGTTGTAATGGCATTGATAGTTTTGAAAAAATCTTTCGTAAAGTTTAATTTGTAATTTTTAATTGTATATTGTGACTTAAATGGCAAAAATGTTTGTGTTTAATATACTTTTATAGACTATGTTAATATTAGAATACATGTAACCAATGCACATATACGAGATATTCTATGTTAATATTAGAATACATGTAACCAATGCACATATACGAGATATTCTATGTTAATATTAGAATACATGTAACCAATGCACATATACGAGATATTCTATGTTAATATTAGAATACATGTAACCAATGCACATATACGAGATATTCTATTTTAATATTAGAATACATGTAACCAATGCACATATACGAGATATTCTATGTTAATATTAGAATACATGTAACCAATGCACATATACGAGATATTCTATGTTAATATTAGAATACATGTAACCAATGCACATATACGAGATATTCTATGTTAATATTAGAATACATGTAACCAATGCACATATACGAGATATTCTATGTTAATATTAGAATACATGTAACCAATGCACATATACGAGATATTCTATGTTAATATTAGAATACATGTAACCAATGCACATATACGAGATATTCTATGTTAATATTAGAATACATGTAACCAATGCACATATACGAGATATTCTATTTTAATATTAGAATACATGTAACCAATGCACATATACAAGATATTCTATTTTAAGTTAAATAAATCTATGCCCACGAATAGTGGTATTACGGAAATGTGACTTGTTAATGAAAATCTCCTAATATTTACGGTATTCTAAAAAAAAAATAAAAGTACATATTTTTTTTAATTCTTTAAACTTTCGCCAATGGCAGACAATTCACTCATAAAACTGGGATAAACCTTAGAAATTCCTGCGTCGGTTTTCGCCTTATTGTTGATTTAATGGAGGGTCCAATCAGCGAGTTAATGTATGTTTACGATTCCAAGGATAACTGGGAGCGCAATGGACGTCTGACGCAGTGACTTTAATATGCAAAATTAACCATTTCAAAAAGCAGCCACATTCGCAGGGGCCAGTCCTACGCAGTCTGCAGGAGCTGGGATATTCTGCCTCAAGTTGTCTCACTTTAATCTTTACTGTGTTATATTTTTTAATCAAGTAATCAGATACTGAGAAGTAATTTGAAAAGCATCCTGAATAAATAAATAAATCAAAAATGGATATATTTTTCTCGTGATTGTTGTATTTACAAATATGGTTATATTTAAGGTCGTTGTACATAAATGATTTTTTTTCGGCTGTTAGCTAGGATTGTCCCAAATATTGATCCTGTAATACGGCAGATTTTTA
Source organism: Halesus radiatus (assembly GCA_022606495.2). Classification (NCBI taxonomy): domain Eukaryota; kingdom Metazoa; phylum Arthropoda; class Insecta; order Trichoptera; family Limnephilidae; genus Halesus; species Halesus radiatus. Next base: position 14,770 of record JAHDVE020009277.1, read on the forward strand.
AAATCATCTCGGTGATCTTCACTATTACTATGACTGCGTGGATTGACTTGCCGACTTGTTGTTCTTTATGCCTACAACATGGGTCTCTTCAGGACCCAGGTGTACATCCAAACAAATAATAATAATAATAAATGTTTATTCCGGTATGTGGGGAGGTTAGTGCAGTCCCACACAGTAAGACAGTAGTATAAGGTGATACATCACACATAAAACAAAAATTAAAAAAAAAAAAAAAAAAGAATTTAACTAAATAAGATTAAAATAAATCCTTTAAGGTGCTGCGGAATTTATATTGTGAGGGGCCAATATATTTGTCCAGTATGCGTCGATGCTGGAGGCTGGACCGAGGTGGGCTTCCATGATGAAGATATTCCTGGAGCTGTTTATTCTTTCCCTCATTCCAGCCACCCTGGATCTTATAAGGGCTGCAAAACCGGAAACTCGCCCCTCCGTGAACATACTGGAAGCGCTGCAGTATCTGGGGAGGCCAAACATTATGCGGAAGGCGTTATTATACTGTACACGAAGTCTTTCCATACTACTCTTTTTGTAGTTTGCCCAGAGTTCGCAGGTGTGCAACGTTGCGCAGAAGGCAAGGAATAGAGTCCTTTTCACAGCGGTACTACAAAGGCGAAATCTTCTACTGAGCATATTCGATTTTACGCTGAGAGCTCGTCTTTGCCTATCAATGTCATCATCATCCATTAGAGTACTGGTGATTATGTGTCCTAGGTATTTGGTTTCTTCAGTCACCTTCAGGATCACACCGTTCAGGGTAGCTGCAGGAATATTAGTTAATGACAGAAGCTTTTAGGTTTTCATAGAAAATATCTCCCGTACGTCGTTATTACGAAAAGTACTAGGGGGGGCGATAAAAAAAAAAAAAGTATATTTAAGAAATTGTTTATTAACTTATCTTTATGTTAAAACGCCGGTTACCTAGAAAGTACTCTGTTTGATACAAATCACTTATCGATACGTTATATCTGTACTTAACCCTAGAATGGAAGCGAGAAGTATATTTTACTCCCATTTTAAATTGTAAGTTTTTCACCTATCTTTGATGAAAATTTGTTGTTTACGGTAATAAATATTGAAATCACTTATAATGAGCATATTAATTACTTAAGTTGATCAAAAATATGTATAATTCACTCATTTATTGTGTCTGAGAAGCGATCGGTGAATTTCACTCAATAGTGCCCAGCATCCAATGAGACGTAAAATTTCCTCAGTGAAAAAAATGTTAAACTTACCTATGAGAAAAATGAGTAACCTACTACTGTGAAGACGAAGGCATTGCTGAGAAAAGAACTCAAGGAAAGCATATTTTGAAGAAGGCTAGCGCGATCGCTCGGCACTTCAGCGAAAATTCAGCTTGAAGTTGGACAGAATAAATTTTACTCCTCGCTTCCATTCTCGGGTTAAAAACCGTATTTGAACTAACTAATCTTGTTGCTTTTGTTGCCACGTTGTGTAGGTACTTTGGTTTATATTCTAGCCAATGGCGCCACGTGAAAGAAATGTTTTTTATTTTTCATAGAAAACAAATTTCACCTTTTTGTAAAATGGCATATTTCTTTTTACTCCAATTATGCTCAGGAATCGTATACATACATTAAGGAAAACATTTACGAAAATACAAAAAAAAAAAAAAAATTTGGTGGAAAATACGAATGAGGTGCAGGTGAACATAAGATAATAACTTGAGAAATAAAATGAGATTAGTTCGAGCATTCGGATAGCTTCGGGAAATACATATAATATGTAGATACCGTCAGGGTTTTCTCCCGCTCGCGCTGGTGGCAAGTATCATGTCGGTGGTAAGTACATAGGCGAAGCGGAATCTTTAACTACTGCTGTAGTGGTGGGGAGGTAGCGGGCGCGAAGTCTCTCCTACAGATAACACACATTCATACACATATCCAACAGTTATTACCCAGGGGTCAAGGTTACATGCATACATCTTTAACAGCGGCGCCTATTTGACGCACTCATATTCATCACGAAACGTCGTTATTTTACAACTAAGTCTAATCGCATTGTCGCTTCCTAATGATCTGTACTTCCAAGAGATCACGCGTTGAAAATTTCTCATTATTTTTTTTTTTAATTTTACAATTTTTACATAACTTCATTCTAGGTTCATGGTAGCAGTAAACAAATTATATAATTCAATAACTATAATATACATAGAAACAATTAAAAAATATATATATATGTATTCATCACAATAAAAATAAAAATAAAACTGACGACATAGTGAAATGAGATGAAAATAAATCAACAATCACCACTTGCCATCAATCTACTTCTATCCGCCTGTCCTTCTGCGTGGTACAACTGGACAGATACTCCTAAGAAGTTGATTTATACCGGTTTGAAAAAAAACTGATGTTGTTAGGCCAATGAAAATGATAACCCGTTAAAGTAAGGAACAATTGGGCTTACTTTGGGCACATTGATAACCCACAGCACACTTTAATCGGATTGTCTCTTTAGTGGGTACCAGCGATTCATATTTCTGTCAAAAAAGGTAATCCAGTTTCGCAGGACCCTCGATAATATAAGAGGAGAGTTATGAAAATAAATACACTTATTTTCAAAATTGGCTTAAAATTATGAAAATCGGAAGAAGGCATTGAACTAGTATGTAACATACCTATCTTAGCCTTTATTACCTCTTCTCCGATTTTTAACACAGTTTATTTAAGTTATGAGGATTGACAAGGGAGAGTACATAGGTTTGAGGGTCCGAGCTGTCGAAAAGAGATTTTTGAAGATTTTTGGAGTCACAACATGGGATCGAGTTAGAATCTATCAAACGATCCGAGAGCTGCTTAGCATCGAACCTCCGCTACTCTTAAAGGAAAAGTTGCAGATGCGGTGGCTTGAATACGTGCTCAGAATGCCACAAGACTGACTTTCGCATAAAATATTGGCAGAAATTCCAGAGGGAAGACGTAACCGTTGGCGGCCTCAGGCAAAGTTGGTGAAATAAACTGCAGAGGCTGTGAGAGGAGAGGCTAGACCTGCAAGGTCGGAGGTCGCTAAAGTTGCCCGGGACAGGGACTCCCGGAGGCACCTTGTCGAAGTGACAAGGACTCGAACAGGCCAAGGATAAGTAGAAGATCATCATGAATTTACATGTTAAACGGTTTGGGATGGCATTTTCATAGCGGAAAAGATTTGATTGCGAAAAAAACATAATTTTTCCAAATCTAAGGCTTTGCGTATAAAACTACGGTTATAGAAAAGTATTATGATGTTTCAAATAAAAAAAAATATTATTCACCACTTTATAAATATACATTGATATCAACATGTTTAGAAAGAGATGCTTTCATCGTCAGGGATATGTGAATACTAATAATAATAATAATAATATTATATAATTTATTTATTCACATATTCCTGACGACGAAAGCATCGCTTTCAAAACATATAGATATCAATGTATATTTATAAAGTGGTGAATACTAAGTATATTTTTAAATTCATTTATTAATGACACCACAAAGTAAATACCAATCGTTTGAGGAAATTATAAAAAAAAAATTACTCCAGAAGAATCTAAGACATGTTAGTGAGTAATATTTTGGGTCTTAGGACTAGCCGTTATATTTATGACACTGCAAAAATAGCAAAGGTGGTGTAATTTTATGAAACTATTATATTTTTAATGTTTATTTACATATGATAATATTTTAAGTTCACTTAAAATAATTTAAAGTTTGAAAATTAAGGTAATTAAAAAAAAAACCTTAATGTATTCTACTGATACTAATTTTACAATATTCGAATTAAATAAAATACATTAAATATACAACAACAAAAAAAACTATTATTAAAATTTAAAAAAAGTTCAATAATTTACAATTTAATATATCTGCAAGATATCAGAATCATATCCCACAATTCAACATCAAGCATAATCAAAATACCTACATCGTTTTCACAATGTCATGCACTCATATTATATATTACACACTTGAGTATTATGTATCATGTAGATCAGGCTATTACTATTTTTATTAAAAAAAAGTAGTATTAACAAATTAAAAAAACCTTTCCCTTTATAACTTCTCTGTTTCATGCGCTAATACATTATTATACATACATATATATCATAAATATGTTACACTTATGTTATTTACCAACTATTTATCATGTTTTTTTTTTTTAAATTTCTGTTTTCTGTACACATAATCATTTTAATGTTAAAATATGTAAAATCCCTTTGGGGCGTTAATAAATAAATAAATAAATAAAATAATAAATCTCTCTGGTAACATACTTTAGCAATCTTTCAATATCATTGATCCTTTCGGCACCGGTGCATAGTCGGGAAACACGCCAAACGCGCGCCCAACATTTGCACACGGTTGACATTTGTTACTTGAGAACGGGTCGCTTCTTATGTTCAACAGCTCGGCTGTGGAATGATCTGCGGCCTCTGTGTTTCCTCCATCCTACAACATGGGTCTCTTCATGACCCAAGTTCACTCCTTCTTATCCTCTAAAAGACCCTCCACACAGCATCCCCAAATATGATATAGGCCTTGAGGGAAATTATTTCCCCCAGGGTCTCCTGTTTGGAGTGGAGTTACTGTAAAAAAAAACACAATTATGGAAAATATCCACAAATTTCAGCATAAATTGAAATATTACCTCCAAATCCAACTACTATAATATTCATTCATTTTTTATTATAACTATATTTTTTGTCTTTTTATTTTTCCACAAACCTTGTGTTCTCTTTTATTGTATTTATTTATACCATTACTATTTATAACTGATAAATTCACGACTAGTTAGTAATTTTCGCGTGTACTATAAACTAAACAATATTTTATGCTATGGTTTTATTATTTAAAAGACATTCCTTCACCAAACACAAACATCTTGATTATGTATGATGAGGAACAGCTATCTTATGTTTAATTAAATATAAAAGACACTCTGTTTGAATCCACTTTTATTTTTGTGTAAATACGTCGAGTAGTTTCGATTCGACTGAATCATCTTCAGGACTTAAAATATACTGTATGCAGTATATTTGTGTAAATACGTCGAGTAGTTTCGATTCGACTGAATCATCTTCAGGACTTAAAATATACTATATGCAGTATACTTGAAGTTCTGAAGATGCTTCAGTCGAATCGAAACTGGTCGACGTATTTATACAAAAATAAAAGTGGATTCAAACAAAGTGTCTCATCATTTAATTAAACATAAAATAGCAATATGTTCGCTTATTGTGAAAACCTATTTTATGTTTAATTTGCTACACTGTCGTGTAATACTTATTTGTAATAAAAAACATTTATAAAATCATTCCTTATAAAAAAAAATTGTAGGGAGATTGAGTCTTATCTGACCTGAAAGGGGATTCTCTCCTTTCTTTGACACTATTAGATAGTACAGGAAAATCACGAAGGCGTTAAATAGATTGACATGCTAAAGGTAGTTGATTTTATTTTTTTATTATGCTGGGTTTTCATAGATTATTCACACGTACAATTTTATTCTGCTTAATCATGAAATATTAATTTATTATCAAAATATGGATTTTTATACTCTCCCCGGGGCGATACTATACATATTGTACGAGAAATATTTTGGGATGTGCATTGACGCAAACTTAATGTTTACAATTAAACGAAATATTAAATTGAATTAAACATTAAACTCAACATTAACAGCATATACGAGGATTTAAAGATAAAATCACCCCCGTACCTGGCGTCTTTAGCATATTATCATATCTGTTACCAAATCATTTAACAAAAGGGTTATATCATATTATAGCCTAGTTCAGTGGTGGGAAAACTTTTTCGCCAAAGGGCCAAATATGTACATTACAACGATTAAAATATTTTTTGAGAGCCAAATCAGTTTATTAATTTAGTAAACCTTTATTATAATTTTAGAACTACGGGTACACCGAATAAACGTTAATTTCGTACTTAATAATGATTTTATTTATTGATAAAAAATAGTTTAAAAGTAAGGTATCCATAAATTTAAATCAAGGCAATGACTGACAAATATTTAATGCGAACAATGTTCTTGCATCTCCTTGGAAAGTTTGAGTATGTCAGGTTTGTGTATTATTGTTTTTAATTTTAGGAACGATTCCGGGTTCTCATCAATAAGACGACTTCTCAGTTTACTTTTGATAAAATTCATGCTTGAAAAATATTGTTCGCATGAATATGTAGAACCAAAAAGGAAAAGAAGAGCAAACGAGAGTTTTTTCAGCTGATCATAAGAGTCATATTATTCCAGGGGTTGAACATGACCATGTCTTCCTTCTCCAGGTCTTTCAAAGCAGACCACTTGTGATGTGAACTAAGTTCACATTTGTTCTCTCTCCAGTATTTCCAAATCACCATAAAAACGTTCAAATTTAGAGCACCATAATTCCTTGTTTTTTTTTTTTAATCCAGCAGTTGTATTTCATAGTTGCCAATGTCAATGCGAAAAGGAGAAAATCTCAAATCTGTTATCGTAGTATTAAGAGGGTTTTTGACACATGCTAAGGTCGCTCTACTGTTTTTAAATTCCTGAAACCTGCTGAGAAATGCTTCCCTCTTATTTAAAATGGTTGTTTTGAAATAGTGTTTGTCAATGTACGAATTATTTTCTTAGTGATGCTTCAGCAGGCTCGGAAAATTAAACAAATTGATGACAAAAATGCCTATTGGATGTGCAGCTGAATGGAGAATAATACAACTTTATTCTTCAGGAAGGTACCATTGAAAGGCGACCGCGATTTACAGACACGATAAGCTCCGACCACTGTAGACAAGACTGTTACGCCTGCTCGTGGATTTTTGTGCCAGAGCCGCACTTAAGGGGCCAAAGAGCCGCATGCGGCTCGGGAGCCGCACTTTGCCGACCACTGGCCTCGTTTAATCACATCTAAACTACGTAATTGAAATCTGAGGAAACGCATATGAAACTTACAGAAATTAATTACAGCTTGTACAAAATAAGGTACATAATAAAAAAAGATATTTAACTTTACTCGTAGAACATCCACCAAAAAATTATACGAGGAAACAAAACTGTTAACAACAAGAAAATTATACAAGTATAATATATATATATACGTATATATATATCTTAGCATATAAAATAAATAATAAACTCATAGATACAAACATAGAATTCATTAAAACGTCACAACTATACACACACTTTATACGACGACATGATAACATCCATTTACACAAAGTACATACACATTGTGGTAAGCAATCCATTAGCTACGAGGGGGAAATTTATGTAATTACCTTCCAGATTAAATTAGAAAAGAAAAAATACTAGGTATATTTAAAAAATATTTGGTTCTTCCTGAAATTAACCGAACCAAATCATTAAAATGTAAAAAAAATTGTAACGCATCGATTTAGGTGATCATTCCAGTTAATACGTAATTTCAGTTTTTCAAGAATAAAGAAATTAAAATGCTGAGTGTATCATTCGCTATATGCGAGGTAAAACTATACACTACTAATTTAATTCCAAGTCTGAAAATCCCACCATTTTATGGGTTTTTAAATCTCAACCAGCTTACCACGTGCATACGTAACATAGCTTACCAATCTGCCATCCTTTTTACATTTTACAGAAAAGTTATTCAATATGTTAATTACGTATATGATATCGTAAAATATATAGTTTTAAATATATAAATGCACATCTTGCCGTATGTCATCCTCATACATTGAGTAAAATCATTGGTTTAAAAAATATCTATAGGAGGGTGTTTAACCGTTTTAATACTGTACTGATTTTGCAAGTAGGTGGTAAACAGCTATTGATAATTTGTGTTATTAGTAAACAATTATGATATTAACTTAAAATGCAATAACTTGGACAAACAACCAAACTTAATGATTCTTTTTGATATTAAAGATAAAAAAAAGTGTATCCCATGCATTTAATAAAAAATACTGGTATTCCCCTCCTACAGCGGGCGCATATGACGAAAATTCACTTTCTATTCGCATTCTATTATTGCGATGGCCAATAATCGCACTTCCGTCATCACTGTCTCCATTTATCAGATCGAAGGGCTCACCATCCGTAATGTCGCCGTTCTTTGATACATCGTCCGCGATAGAACTACGATCCGACATGGTGAAATATATCGTTTTAATTTATTATAACAGAACAAACAATATACATATTTAAAAAAAAATATATGTCAATTGCAATACACCGCTCTCAAATGGAACACGTGCTTTTGTAAAGATCAACAAACGCATACTGAAGAACGCAGCGCCTAAGCGCTTCGTCGCAATTTTCGTCGCTAACGCTTTCAGCGCCATAGCGTTGCACCGCACTCTAACGGTTAAGGATTCCACTAAATCGAAAGGTCGTTTATAAATACCAAAGTGGAGAATACCTCCCCCCCCAGTTTAAAAACTCGCACCCCTCTGCCTATCTCTATAAGATCTATATTATGTTTAATCGTCCGGTGTGAATCGACATTGACGTCATTCAGTCGAGGGAAGAGGCGGAGAAAGAACAAAGGGTTCGATGGATAAATCAAAGATATTATATAAGAAAATATTCATACTTTTGTTTTGTATTTCACGATCTACGGTTTCGTAAAAGGGCTAATTCCCTGATAAATGTTTATTTCACTCATGATACGGTACTATATAGGCAAGAATTATGGAATTTTTGCACTTTTTTTTTTTTTTTTTACATGAATACCTCACAAGAGTCCCAAACTGCTCCCAACCGTCTGGAGCCAGTGAGACTATGGCGTTCCCAATTGGGGAATGTTGTGAGGCTGAAGGTATTGGGGAGGGGAAGGAGAAGGGGGAGAGGAAGGTGGGGAAAAGGGGAAATACCTGCCTATATCTGGTCACCAAACACTGCTAAAAGCCATTTCAAGCAACGTTTCAATTCTGAATGGTGGTCTTTCACCTTTATATTATTTTTTAATTAATTAATTGTGAAACAACACAAATTAATTAAATAAAAATTACTTGCGCACGCCGGGATTTGAACCCGCGACCTTCGGATTCGTAGTCGAGAGCCTTACCCCTCGACCATGGAGGCCGTCATCAGTGTTTCATTAGTCCAAATCTTTCTAATATTATATTATAAATAAAAATCAGACCATAGTGAAATCGAACCGATCGAAGTTGGACTGTGAGAGGTATTGCTGTAGTATTATAATATCTTGATCACTCGGTCCTGCATCATGTTAGAGATATTAAGAAAAACGTATGTAAGTAATAGGTGAATTTATTTTGTAATCACGCATATAACCCAAATCACGTAAATCTGTCATTAACACGGTGTTCAACGTCACGTGCTCTAAAACCAGTAAATGTCCAACATCACGCAAGTTAGGTGTGACCTGTGTCACGAAAAATTTCAATACATGCAGATTTTTTTTTCAGGACAATTCTAAAGGGTACTATGTAATTCATCAAACAATAAAACCATTGAAGAAAATATTGACAAATTTCAAATGAAAGTTGAAACATAAACGACACAGAAAATAAACGGTAACATCTGGGAATCGAACCCAGGGCCTCTGTCTTACTGGGACTACAGTCCACCACTGAGCTAATGAGAACTAACTATTTTCTGTAATTTTTATCGATACCTCATTTCACTTTAAGAATTACCAAAATTATCTTCAATTATATAAAATATTTTTGACTGGTATCTTTTATATGATCGCAAAGTTCTACCCGAATATTTTTGCAATCTAGATAGTGTTTAGGATATACCTATCAGATTATTTTACATGGGACATCTATTGACTTTTCTATAAGTTTAGAATGAATATTCAGTGATTAAATATTAAAACGTTTAAACGGAATGGCTGCCCTGTTTCATAGAAAACTTATTTTTTTATTTGAGGTCAAAATAGCCACCCAAACAGAATTATCATTTTTTTAAAGTGAACGTAAAATAAATATCTAGTACGGATTAGAAGTATTTTATTTATTTTTGTTTTAAATGATGAAATATAGGCCATTACTATAATCAATTTTTCTTGATTTTAGAGGCAACTTTGACAGTTGTTTGCGGGTTTATTTTCTTTTAGATTTTTTTAATTTCACATATTTGTTATTATTTTTCGTACATATGAATACATGAAATAAATTTAAAAAAATATATCTCTGAAAAAAGGTTTTTTCGGGTCATTTTTCTGTTCCAAAGTAAATTGGTCGTTTTTAATCTAAATTTAAGTCCATCAAAATACTTATTTTAACACTTCTTATTTTAAATTTTATATTTCATTATATTTTCATAGTAGCGGAGTAAAAAAATTATTTCCGACACATTTTGAAAATATTTCCGACAGGGTTTTATGTCATTTTTGGGGATGCTGTGTGAAGGTTGGTTTGGAGAAAAGATAGAATGAAGAGACCCTCCATGTTGTAGGAGGGAGGAAACACCACCATTCCTCAACTGAGCCGTTGAACACAAGAATGAGAAGTTTCCCAACTGTGCAAAGGTGGCGAAAGGATCGATGACTCTAGTTTCTTGGAGCATATTCGATGGAAATACCGGCAGAACAAGATCAGTATTCCCACCTGACATCTGTGCTGGTCGCTTAAGCTTACACATGTTAATGGAAGGCTTGTTGGGAAGATTGATTCCGTTGAAGGAGACCTGTTTGTTATTTCAATCCCCTTTTGTCGTAATCAGACTTGATTGGGTCTTACAGGGGTATTATTGGATATAGCTGACCTAATTTAACCAGCGTTTGTGTAGCTTATTTGTAGTAAAAAAAATGTCGATGGATGTACGGTCTCCGGCAACCTTTGGTTTTTAACAATAAAAATAAATAAATTATTAAATCATTCGAAATCAGTAATTATTGGGCAGGTAGCCTCTGATGTTTTTGTTTGCGTTTTACAAAAACGTTTAGAAATGATTCGATTTGTCAAATTATATCAATTATTTCGAATGTGATTCGTTGGCAAAGACCACAGGACATAACACTACAAATTCTCGGATTTCGTTGCAAATCAGGCTTCTAATCATTAAACACGTGTGTACATATTATTGAATGAACATTCATTGACATATTTGCAAAACAGGCTGTAATTTCATACAAATTTCGCAGAATGTCGCTTCTTTCAGCCGTGAATCATTAATTATTATGAATTTCTCTGGCAATATAGCTCCGCAGTAATAATTTCTCCGCTTTTATCTAAGGTTATTTCTCTATTGAGTGGAGCACGTAATCTCCCAAGTGACCGAAATTATCAACAAGTTTGTCAATGTGTATTTAAACATGTGAATATTTCCTTCGTAGCGTATCGTACACTTTGGCTCACAAGCAGTTCGAAATGATTGTTGTGTACATTGGTTTTATTCAAATGTAGTCTAAGACATGTCATGTATTTTATAATGGATCCACGACAAATCAAAATACCTTTGAAAGAGACATAAACACATTAAGAACGATGAAAAAAAGTCTAATCTAACCTTGTTTAGTTACCCAACCAAGAATTAAATTTTTCAAAAGTGTTCAGATTTGTCACTTTCTGATTTGTCCGGTAACACATTAGAATATTGGTTTCATTTATCGGCTTCACCAGGGCATTCTATTTTATGCCTCAGTAAATCAATCTTTTTTTCTTATAGATCCACTGAACATATCGAACGTAGTATGTTTATTCGGCGTCTTGGCTTTTTTTACAGATTTAACAATTTTAAAAGACCAATAGCTAACCATAGTACCATAAAAAATGAGTAAAATGTGTAGTTAAATTAACCCAAAAACTCGCACAAATCAAAATTTTTATCAGATCTCATAGTTTCACGATTTTTCCGCATCAGCACATAGATTTTCGAACAGATTTTCAGACTCCAGCAAGAATCTCATTAAAATGATTTTCTACTGTATTATTTGCTGTATTTGGTAAGGAATTAATTTAATATAGCTATATATAATATCCTAGATACCTACGATCGCAATGTTGTTGTTGCCAGGAAAAGAAACATTCTGAGATAAAAGCTAATCATGTTTTTGAGAGGTCACGGAATAGACACCTAAGGTCTGTAGCGGTTCGGGGCCGGTGTTATGCGTTGAAATATTTTATAGTTTCATTAGACAAATTATAGACAATGATCCCGGTTCCTGGTAAATATTTTTCAATTATATTAAAGCATGTTTCTGATAAGAAACTGTCATCGAGAGTGAAACACCGAAGTTCTCGCTTTAAATATTTTATTATACTTAAAACAACATCGAGTATCAGCTTTTTCGTTCTACTTGTGTTTGACCAGACCAGTTTCATCCTGCCAAGGACATCTTTAGAAGTGCACCCTTAAAATTATGCAAGGCGTTTTTAAAGATAATTTTAAATGAGGTACCTATTTAAAAATATATGTTTCTAAATATGTGAAAATAACCTATGAGCCCAGCTTGCTGAAACTCAATTAAAGAGAATACATATCTTGGAAAACAATGTAAGAGAAGTATTTAGAACACCCCGAAAATACATTTTGTGACGGAGTTAAACTTCATTTTACTTCTTCCAAATCTTCATTGCACATGTTGAATTTATTAAAGACACCTAATTTTATATTTGAAATCACGAATTAACTTCTTAATGCGTATAATTTAAATTTATTTTAATAACTATGAAAATTAGTGTCATTTACGTTTACAATTTTTTTCTCATCCTATTTCAGATATTCGCTTGCTTCGAATTGGAGGTCAGTGTCTAAAGCCTGGAAAAAAGATGATGCCAATATTTTGTTTCGCTGTAAATTTTTTCAGTCGTACGGACGTGATACATACGAGGGAAGAGGTGAACCTACTTGCACTCGACCATTGTTTCCCAAACTTTACTTTCCATATCTCTTATTTTTATACTTCTCCTTCGTGACATACAATTTTTTTTATTACCCTACCAAAATAGCACAAAAAAACTTCATTTAGTGTCAAACCACAAATTGCTGTCGTATTTATCATTCTCAAATGTATGAACCATACAAAAAACCAAACTACAGAATGCTATCGTTTTTATCATTCCAATATATATTAGAGGAAAATCGCTACACAAAAAGGGCGCGGGCGAAAAATATTTCGTTTATAAGATCAAAAGCTCTTTAAAATGTCCCTAAAATGTTGCAACCCTCTGGTTGGAAAAAAATAGCAGTCATTCATCCTATACCTAAGAAAGGTGATTGCTCCAATCCGGCCAACTACCGCCCCATGGCAATCACATTAGTTCTGTCCAAGGTGATGAACGCGTGATCAACGCAAAATTGCTCACATACCTCGAGAAGAACCAAATTATTAACGACCGTCCATACGGATTCCGGCAGAACCGTTCGTGCGGTGATCTTCTCCATATGTGACGCATGTTTGGGGGCGGTGTCTGGAACGTTACGGTGAGATTCAAACGGTCTCACTGGTCATTTCTAAGGCCTTTGACCGGGTTTGGCACCGATGACTTATCAACAAACTGCCTTCTTACAGACTTCCCGTACTCTTGTGTATGTGGATTGCTGCCTTTTTGAAGGAAAAATCGATTCAGATGGTTGCTGACGGTGTCATCTCTTCCTAGCATTCAATAAACGCTGGCATCCTACAAGGATCGGTTCTGTCTCCGACATTGTTTTTATTGCACATCAATGACCTCTTGGCATGTGCACCAATCCATTGTTACGCGGGTATACAGTCCATGATAGTTTTTTGTTTGACAAGCCCCCAAAGGGCACAAAAAACTCCAACGGCTCGGAGGGCTTTGAAGCAGAGAATGGACGGTTACTTCGAGAGGGTCTCCTCTTGATGTAAGAATAACCTCGTCGTAAACTTAATGTTTCAAAGACCCAATCATGTCTGATTACGTCTAAAAGGGATCGAAATGACAATCTAGTCTATTTTAATGGAATAAATCTTCCCAACAAGCCCTCTATTGATATGCTTGGTATAACCCTAAGTGACCAACCCAGGTATGGAGGCTCCATCGGAGCCAGAGTAAAGTTAGCCTCTCAGAAGCTGGGCGTACTGTACAGAGCCCGCAGATAATTTAATAGTTCATAACTGCTGACCCTGTACAAATCGCAAGTGCACACGACTGTAGAATTTGGCAGCCACCTCTGGTCGGGAACCCCAAAATATCTGAAAAAAAAACCTTGATTCTGTGGAGAAACGGGCGGTCCGTTTGATATATTCGCCTATCTGAACAAACGGACTGCAATCTTTGGAGCACAGACGTCAGGTGAGACTGCTGTCCTTGTTCTACGGGTATTTTAATGGAAGATGCTCTGATGAACTAGCGTCAATGTTCCCTTCGGCACCGGTGCATAGTAGTTGGGAAACACGCGCCCAACATTTGCACACGGTTGACATTTGTCACATGAGAACGGGTCGCTTCTACGACTCGTTCTTGTCTTCAACAGCTCGGCTGTGGAATGATCTACCGGTTTCCTCCATCCCATAACATGGGTCTCTTCAAGACCCAAGATCACTCCTTCTTATCCTCCACACAGCATCCCCAAAGACGATATAGGCTTTGAGGGAAATTACTTCCCTCAAGGTCTCCTGTGTGGAGTTACTGTAAAAAAAAAACTACAAATTGCTGCCTTTATCACCATTCTGATATTTGAAAGAAGATGAAGCTTGTAATTTTTGGTGGCTGGTTGAGAATAATAAAGACGGAGGAAAACCAAATTGCCAAACCCCTTTGTATTTTGTAAAACAGAACGGAAAGACGATTATTTTGATCATAGCGTTCAGACATTTGATCGATTGCTAAAATAACTACTGAATATATAATCTCGAGAAGTGTGATCTATGCCGATTCTAAAGATAACTGATCTCGCTAATTTACATAAGACCTTCCGACTTCTTGGCCTCAGATAGGCCATTGAAATTGATTATCTGTTCAAGAAAGAATTAATACATTTGAAAATGTTTCAATTTCACTAGATGCATAGAAAAAAAAATAGCTCACTTCAGGTACACGAACACGCCCATAACACGCTCCTATCGGTATTTATCTTCAGTAGTTAAATAAAACAGTTTTCTATATCAATTCAGTTTTCATAAATATATATCAAATATATACATATATATATATATAAATAGATACATTTTCTCTTACAAAAAGCAATCTATTAAAGCGGTACCAATTATTAATGTCACATTGATAACAGAAACTTTTAAAGAAATAGGCTTCGTCAATGTTATTTACCCACTTGTGGGTACTTTTAGCTTGGCGACCTCGTGGCAGCCGGCTGCGTTTTGTAGTCGCTCCCGATTTACCTTGGAAGGATCGGGAAGTTATTAATTTTCCCAGTGTAAAAATAGCATAAAATAACCGCAATAATTTTTGGGTTACATTTATAAAAATTACATAATTTTAGTGCTGTCGTTTCGAGCTTAAATCAAGTTTATAATAAAAACCCAAATATTTTGAGTTGAAATCTGCTTCGTTCTTCCGATTTAACGCATTAGACATCGGTCACATCCTTAGAGTAATAACACATCTGGCGGCGGTCGAACACGTGAACTAGTGAAGTGCGGTGGTTGTAAAAAAATATTGTATACAACCGGGAAGTGAACCCCAACAAGAACACCAGCTGGGGCGAGAACGAGCCTTTACCTACGTCATTGAGATAGTGGCCAAGTACCTCAACAAGCACGACTTTGACCTGATCTGCCGGGTGCATCAGGTGGTAGAGGACGGGTATGAGTTCTTTGCCAAGAAGCAACTGGTACTGCAGGGAATTCGATAATGCAGGAGCAATGATGTCAGTGGACCACACGATGAAGTGCTCCTCCGGATCCTGAAGCCGGCTGACAAGCGCCTGGCGTACGTGCAGACCAACACCAATCCGACCCCAACAGGGGCGTAACCAAGACAAAGAAGATTTTGAGGGCCCTCTGGATAAATCCCACCGGCCACCATCCTCCCCCGCCGCTCCACCCTTTTAAGAGTGTTCTGTGTTATTTATCCCTAAAAATATGGATAATAATTCTTTGTCTTAGCTTAAATACATTCTTGAATATAATGGAAACAGTCACTCTATCATTTGTATTAGCGTCTTGCAATATTAAATACATTCTTGAATATAATGGAAACAATCACTCTATCATTTGTATTAGCGTCTTGCAATATTAAATACATTCTTGAATATAATGGAAACAATCACTCTATCATTTGTATTAGCGTCTTGCAATATTAAATACATTCTTGAATATAATGGAAACAATCACTCTATCATTTGTATTAGCGTCTTGCAATATATCGTAAGGAATAAATATAGTTAGCTTCTTTTTTTTCAATTTAACATTAAATTTAGTTTTGATAATTTAACTTCATCTCTTTATATGGTCTATAAATAATGTGTAATGATGGCCTGTCCAAAAAGAGAAAATAAATGTTAAAAAAAAATTAAAAATAAAAATAAATTCGTAGAATAGACGTAATATAAGAATAATATAAGAATAGGAAGTAATATTTGTACAGCGCCCCTGAGGTGATTTCTCAGAAAAGCGGCGCTATAAAAATCATCCGATTATTATTATTATTATTATTATTACTTTTGATTTTCGAGAAAAAAATAAAACGCACAGGTTTCCGTTTTTTATGCCATCCGTCAATTTTCTTTCGTGGTCCAGTACCGGGTGGCCGCGACCCCTAGTTTGGGAAACACTACACTAGACTGTTTTCGAAAGGGGTTAGTTCTTTACTGTGTAAAAGTTGGTCAGTATAAGCTAAGCACACGTAATATTACCAGCCATTCCGAGCTTTTTAAATAAATGACAACCAGGTTTGATTAACAAGGTGACTTAATGTATATGTTTTTCATTCAGCGACATGACGATGGCAATTGACTTCAATAAAGCCAACGGTAGCAGAAGTTCGATATTAACATAATTGCTAACTGATCACCGACACTCTCCAGAATGACGACTAATACAACGAAGAATCAACGTTCACCATTCATTCATTAGGTACGAACGTTGCCTCGATTTAACAGATTTAACTTAATAACGCAATACGAAACATAACAACGCTTACATTAAATATAAATAATTATTTTGAATTATTCTCTTCTTTACAATACTCTTATTTTAGTTTTTTTTATTGCTCTTTAACATAATTAATTGTATAACCATTTCACAATGATACTATATCATAAATACGCGAACACCTCAGTACAGGTTCTCCTAGTGAGGCGTTCACGATACACTATTATTTATTAATAATTTACAGTGTAAAAACATCATTCTATATACAAAATTTTAAACATTCTCTATAAACAAATAGAAATGAATAAATAAATAAATAATAATATAATTCCTTCAAAGGTTGGTATTCACTTTGTGGCGTCACCATTAATAAATTAATTAAATAAAATTACTTCGTATTCACACCTTTATTAATATACACAGATATCAGTATGTGTTCTATGTTTATCATTTGTCTTTACTTGACATTATTATTTTTTAGCATTCTATACATTCCTGACGAAGAAAGCATCGCTTTCGAAACATGTTGATATCTATGTATATTAATAAAGTGGTGAATACAAAGTAATTGTTTAAATCATAATAATAAATAGGTTGCTATAAAATCATTTATCAAAAATGTGTTAAATTCAAAAATCTGATTTGGTGAAAAAATGGGACAGATTTCCAAATAAATTTCGATATTGAAATAGGGGTAAATATGGCTTTTATTCTTATGTATATTTATATACAGGGTTTTAAGAGACGTAAGAGAAGGAATTACTGGTTAAAGTAAGTCTGGCACGTCTCTTAACACCCTGTTTATCGTCACAGATCTATTATATGAGGCCCACGTATTATATTCCTCGTGTGTAACATTCACAATCAGGATGAAAGGAGAATTAGCTCTACATGTAACTCTGGAAAGAAATATTCAATTTATTTTTTATAACTTATTGAAGTTTGTAAACCTCGTTGTAATATTTAATCATTGCAGAATCAGCCAATCAGCCATTGAAGAATCAGCCAATAATATGGGATTTATAATAAATGGAGGATAATATTAACAAGTCTTGAACTTGAAGTATGATATCGGTGTAAATGGCGTAAATTGAACTGGTCTCATTAGCTAAGTTGGTTAAGCGGTTGCCCCGGTTGCGGGACTCGAATCCAGGACCTCTACCTGGTCCTGGATTCGAGTCCCAGATGCGACTGAAATCTTTTTATTTTCTGTTGTTTTTTTTTCGTTTTCATGTTTCATTAATTGTTAATATTATTTTCTACAATGATTTAACAAAATTGTTGTATATTTATATTTCTAATAAACTTACAGAGAGTGTATGGGTGTACTTTTATGTTTTACTATTTTGTACCCTTCTGCTAGTGATCTATCAACTATTGACCATAGGCGATAATTTTCGTTGAATTGTTTTCATCTGACAGCAAATGAAGGCAATTTGAATGCACTTTACGTCACATCGAGCGATTGCATCTTAAAATATTCGTCCTAAATATACAAATGTTTTTGCAGTAGGTAGGTACTTGAACTAATTACTTTGTTGAAATATTCAACTTACTTGAAAAACACTTGAACCAATACGATATCACAATTCTTAAAATCGAGTTCACCTGATATGTCTTCGGTGTTTTATTCCCACGAAACCTATCAATCCCAAATAACTATCATTTTTTTCTTCATAAATACACAGTTTCAATAATGTTACACCATGCTCGTTTTTTTTTTTTTTTAATAAAGTTATGAAGTTGTGAATTCTTGCTTGTCGTTTGGGTGCCATAATTGATTTGACAGCGAAAGTAATATATTGTTAATAATAATAATAATATTCGGATGATTTTTATAGCGCCGTTTTTGTGAAAAATCACCTCAAGGGCGCTTTACAAATCTTACTTCCTATTCTTACATTATTCCTATATTAAATCTATGACTTTTTTTTTTTTGGACACTATCATTACACATTATTTATATAAAGGATGCAGTTAAATTATCAAAACTAAATACGGCTTGGTCTAAGTTTTCATACATGTTTAATTGAAAAAAAAAATAATAGAAGCTATCTGTATTTATTCCAAACGATATATTGCAAGACGCTAATACGAATGATAGGAGTTATTTGAAGTTGGGCGGCGGGTGAGGACGGGGGCCGGGGGTACTGATCGTATCTTCCAATCTTCTTTGTCTTTGTTGGTGACTCCCCTGGGCTGCGTGACGGGACGCTCGGTGTTGGTTTGCCCATACGCCAGGTGGCGCTCGTCGGCCGGCTTCAGGATCTGGAAAGACCACATCAGCGTGTCGTCTATTTCTCGCCCCAGCCGGTGGTATCCTTGTGGGGGGCGGACCACAGCAGGCCGCGGAGCAGCCTTCTCGGGCACGTCCGTGGGCCGCATGATGCACCGGATCTGCTCCGTGAACTGGAGGTCAGAACTCAGGTCGCTGTGACAGCAGAAGATCTTCTCGTCAAATGTTTTTATTTCCTATTGCGCCTTTCTCGGTAGCCACGAAATCTAATTTTGCGGATTGCAGTTGTGGTACAGTGTTCAAGGTTATACAGCGATATCTTTGCAGCTTATTAAAGGCTCCAAAATAGCACATTCACCATTAAGTTTGAGTTGTCTAGCTCGTATACGATATTGTTTACAATCACCACAGTTCAAAGAATAACATTGTAAATCATTCACTTTGGGACACTTTTAACAAGCAAAAAGGTCTTTTAATAAGCACATGTGTCGAACGCTTCGACCGACCGATGCTTTTGGGTTAGTTTAGAACAACGTGACAGATTTGAAGTTAAAATATTTGCGTTTTTATTTATCTATTACTATCTCTAAACAAAGAAATAGAGAAACATTAATTTGAAAATTTTAGTTCTTAAGTAGGTACCTACTTGTTTTCCATTTTGAAAATATTCTACCCAAACAAACATTCTTCTTTTGAATATGTACTCTGTGGCTAACCAGAGTGGTATATCCATGGGCTAACCTCAATACAAAATGGCGGTTTCAATGTTTTTCAAACTAATTTTAAAACTTTATAGCAACACTTTTACATATTGGATTTCAATCAAACTACTTTTTAAACGTTTCCGGCACTAATAAGAGCAAACTGCGCTATTTTCAGCGAAACCGGTCTAGTAATTTCATATATAGAGATAAATATATCTAGACACAGATAATCTTTATGCTGCTATGGAAGTACCTACCTGATAATTAATGTGCGCCCCCATAATATGTTAATTTTTTCATAAATCATATTATTTATTATTTCTAGCAGACATACGAGCAATAAATTATTATTGTTGGAGTTATTGTTTAACGAAGTCGTATTTGACTTTCAATATCGATAACACTCCTTATCTTTAGGCCGGTTCTTGGTCATTGGCTTTGTTTACTTCTGTGGGATTCATTGTAAAAGCTGAACTGCTCCATGTTTGCGGGTGCGGGGGGAGACGGAGTGTTTAAGTCTACGAAATGCAGAAGAGGGTATACAAAGCGGCAATGTGAATTCCGCACAAAATGAATCATATATGTATGAAAAAAAAATGACAAAATGACAAACTTATTTATTTTATTTATTCAATTTGTACAACTATTTATTATAAAATTAAATATTTTTATTATAATTCATTATATTTGTACAGTTTATGTGGAAAGCTAAAAACGATGTAAATGCGTTTAAAAACAAGAAAAAGATAGATTTTTTGGATCCAGGAACGATTTTGATTAGGAAGTACGTAGCTCTCTCCACAGGTGAGTCCACAAATAAGTTTGTGCGATTCGCTCGACTGTACAGGAGGTTGTGATTATTGTACAAAGAAATTATTTGAGCCAGTTTCACTGTTAAATATGTTACCGTTAAGTAAAAGAAAATATTTATTTATATTAAATATTAAAGCAATACTTCTACATATTTTCAAGGAAAGGTAATTGGTCTAACCCAAAATATATTGTCAAGGATATCGCCTGTAAAGACTCAAAAATAAAATTTAAAAAATTCTTGTGAACTCATTCAATGTACAAAATGTTAATTAGTTCGAGTGGGGTCCAAATGATAGAATTCGACTCCAATACACTAAACACTAGCGTGTTGTATAATAACCTCAGTGTTTGCGTGTTGGAAATAAACACGATTTTCTAATTACGAAGCTTAGAAGCTTGTATGCTCTGCTTACTAAATCATTGATGTGTTGGTGAAAAATTAATTTACTGTTGTAAATAACCCCTAGATCTTTGATTTGGTTCAAGCGTTGGAAAAAAATCTTTAATTTTATCTTTAAATACATACGTCTTCTTCGATATGGTAAACAAGACGATTCTGCAAAATGAAGCCCAAGCAGTTTATTTTGGCCCAGTTTGAGGCGCAGTCGATATCATAAATTAGGCTTTTAATTTCACGATATAGTTTCAAGTCACCTGCAAAAATTAAATAGTACGAATGAGTGATGACTAAACATATACAGTTAAAAGGAGGAACAGAAAGATAGACCCCTCGGGACTCTAAAAAAATTACGAATTCGATACAAAAGCAACTCTTATAAAAAACGTACTGTCTACGATTCCAGAAATATTAGGCAAAAAATAGAGTAATCTTGTGGAAAAAAACAAACACAGCTAGCTTATTTGGAAGAACATCGATGTCAACCTTGTCGAAAGCTTTTCAATGTCAAAATAAGTAACATTAACCTGGCCACCATTGTCAAGAGTTCGTGATAAGAAATCTGAGATGTATAGGAGGTTTGACGTTACTGACAACTGTGGTCTAAATCCATGTTAAATATACATTTATGTAAAATTTTCTTGAATATTTTTGCGATAGAGCATAGAACGGCAACTGGTTGGTAATTTCGGATATTGCGTTTGTCACCTTTATTGTAGATAGGGGTGATACTTATGTAGGTACCCACATATGTTTGTTTATTAATGGTTTTTATACGATGTTCACCTGTTTTATGTGAAAACCGCAAAAAGGGTCATAATTGCTCCCCGCTGTCCAGACCCAGTGTCACTAGATACCTGTTCAAAGATTATTCAAATAGTCATAATGTAAGTGTATACATTCCCAAGCTTCGTATAATTTTGTTGTGAACTGACACAGGGTCTCTTAGGTATAGTCTCTTTTTTAAAGTGTTTTTACTATCGTATTGATGTTTCATAATTTCTTTGAGCATCTGCAATCCCAAGCAGATACCTGAAATATGATGATAGGACATCTAAAGATTTCATTTTACATTGATTTCATTTTTTCTTAGTGGATTCATTGCAATTTTAAAATGAAAATGTCTTCAAAAGCAGAATTAGCTGTCTCAAATACAAATACTAAAAAAAAAAAAAAACACAACTAATTTTTTATAACACGACAAACCTAAGCTAATAGCAACAGAGTGCACAGTGAAATTTAAAACTTGTCCCTTCAGAAAATTATACTTATAGCATCATGAAGCAGACCATATTCCAAAATTCCACGGGGGCGTCTAGAGACATGAGGGGCAACGTAGGGGCGATAGAAACAGTGTTATCGCTGACCGCTCATTGTATAATTGACCGCACTGGCGTGTTATTGTTATTGTAAATAACAATTTTTTATGTTGCGTTCTATCGGGTACTAAAGAAATCAGTAAAACATTAGTTAGATTACAGGTTTGTGAAGATGCGTTTTTATGCTTTCTGGTATAAATCAGGGTACAATAACTTTATTTAAGAATAAAACTGGTGTGGGGACACTAAAAGCAATAAAGAGACATTGCAATAGTTATATGCAAGAATTGAATCAGTTGGAATTAACATCCATTTAAAATTCAATTACCAAATGTTGTTCGAAATTTTCATTGAGCTATTCGAGTGATTTTGAAAGAAAGCGGATGAACGGTTTCAATGCGTAGATAGGTGTATATATCTACCGGTACTTTTATGTGAAATCAAACTAAAATCATTAACTACGTAATGCTTAATGACACTGCAACATGCGAATGACTTGGCTGTTGTTCTCAGAGTCGCTCACGATAATGAGATGATGACAGAATGACATTAGTTAACATAGTCGTGACGAGAGTTAATGATATTTTTGTGCACAAGCGCAAATCTCAAAAGCAAACCAACAGTGAGTTTATGAAGAGGTGTTCATTGTGACTTGGAGAAACCAACCCTAAGTTATGTGCCTCAGGGGTCTCATTCACACTGCGCATGAACGTATGAAGTATAACTAATTATCTACAGGATATTTTAATCTAACCCATAACTCTTTTGTTCTCTGGTATATACTCGTACACACAAATTGTGATTATGGAGATGTGTGTATGTAGGTTTAAACACACATATATTATTCCTGAAAGATCTTGTTTACACTGGAGTGGTGCGATAGAACAGTTTAGCGGGTACCGAGTACCCACTGCACTTTATCGAACAAATTGCAATTTTAAGGCTATAGAGATATTTACTCCAGTGTACCTGATGTTATAAACGAGTATATAAAAACAGTGTGATTATTAGGAAGACAGACGTTTGTTTCAACCTAGTGGAGTATGTTACAATACCTATATACTCGTATGTACATAATATTATGTGTTTCAGGGGTCTCATTTCTACTGTTATTAGGGTGAAGGGTGTTTAGCTTCAGCGTACCTGATGTTGTCATTGTTGAGCTGCAGGTTGGTGACATGCAGGCCCAGCTCGGAGATGCGGTGCTGGGAAACGTCGTGCACCTCCGAGTACTTGAGCGCCAGCGTGACGGGCGTGCCGGGCGCGAAGACCCCGGCCAGCGCGGCCGCCACGCGCGCGTAGCTCGGCATGCGTTCGCACGCCAGCACGAGCTGCCGCGGAGCGCCCTCCTGCAGGCGGCAGCTGCACGGGCTGATCTCGCGCCGCTGCGCGCAGTGCACCACTGCGCGCACCGCCACCAGCGACCACCACAGCCATGCGGCCACCACTAGCGCGCGCATCACTGCCTAAATAAAATAATTAAAAAAAAACTCAAGCGAAATACGCGCAAAACATCAAAAAATTAAAAAAAAACTTTAAAATTAAAAAAATTTACACAATTTTTTTTTTCACTTTTTATAATGTTTTAAAATTTCAATATTTCAGTCTTCCTTTTCCTGTTAGTTGGTAAAACTCGCGGCGAGAGTCGAGAGTCGAGAGTCGGTTAGAGAGTAGTCGAGTGTCTAGGTGTTAGGTGTCTAGGTGTCGGGCAGGGGAAAGACGGGCCGTGTCCGGCAGCGAGAGCGCGGAGACTGGCGAGCCGCGCGCGAGTCGAGCGGCCGCCGGGGGGCTGCGACTCCCTCCCCGCCCTAGCTACTATCTGCTCCACTACTACACTCTTCCGTCAATCACCTTTCGCATGTACGGTAGTGTTTTTTAAATATTCTTTCAAGGCCACGGAAATTACACTGAAATAAGTTAAAAATAAACTTACATTTTCTCCCTACTATTAATTTATTTAGGATAAATTATTTATAAATATCTTTTAATACTCAGTATTACAAAATTTTTGTTTAATGTTTTCTAATTAAATTTAATTAAGCCTACTTTAAAGTGGGTACATTTAATGATATTATAGTAGTTGTCCTGTTCTTAACATAGCAAAAAAAAAATTACCAATGATTAGGTGTAAGATTGATAGGAAATATGAAAAATACACCTTTTAGTTTATTTCTTGACAATGACAGCCATCCATAAGCAGTTGTGGGAGATAATTTTTTCGTGAGTACTAAAATTCATGGGGAAAAGACTCGAATCAGCAGATGGCGCTAGTGTGGTTGGGGGTCATGCTAACTGTCAATCTGTGTTTATTCTTATGCAAACGAAAGTTAATTGATAATTGTAATTAAAATGCCTCAATTTTGCATTGTGCCTTTGTGCTCCTCGAGAACGTCTGTACATAGGTTTCCAATTGATGAACAGTAAAGAAAAAAATGGATTGTGGCTATAAACAGACAAAAAACTCGTATTTGCAATTAACACCTTGTTTCATCAGACTATGTAATTAACGCCCTTGGAATTTGTTCTTCAAAATCGTAAGCACTGTCTAATTTGAGTAAAACGATATTTTAATAACAATATAAATATAATATGCACGGGTAGAGAAATATTATTATCTAACTTCTATTTTGCTTATCTATTTTTTGTCTATTTTATAGCTAGACATACGTCATTAGTTGAGCTAAGATAAAGAAACGAAATATTACCTTGTTAGCTTCGGTGTGGAATATATCGCCGTGCCGCTGCCGTGAGAGACAAATAGTTCAAAGCTTGAAATTAATCTAGGTATGTTTACTGAGCTCTAACTAGCAAAGGTTGTCCAAACCCTCATTTTTCCTTTCTCATATCCCCCCCCCGTAATACCGATTGTTTAAAAAAAATCTAGCCTGTGGGGTCGAGGAGACCGGGGACTGTTGAAACAATTTTATTTTTAAATTTTTTTTGCTCTTAGACGGAAAAACTTTTTTTTTCTGAAAATGTAAGTAACACCTAAATAGGCAATTTATTCTTGTTTCTTATATAAAAGTACCCGGCGTTGCCCGGAGTTTTGAATGGTTTGGATTAATGTTTTAAGTTTGTGATGTAATATGTGTACCCCGAGTTTTAAAAATTTCATATAGACAGTGACCTTCCTTTTGTTTTGAAGGACAAGTGTACAAATTTTCATCAAGCTTGCAATAAAAGTGTAGATTCGTATTCACACAACAGACAAACAAAAAAACGCGACCCGGAACACGCTTTTTTATACATGCAATTTTTTTTTCACTTCATTTAATTTATCTATTAAAGAGAACATCTAAAAACCGATAAGAGTTTTCCGAGGGTTTCTCTTCTTAACTCGATACCGGAAGGAAACGAATTGATTGAATCATTTGATAAGAATTTTTGATTCTTCATCCCTTTGTGAGGATTTATTAACCATATTTGGCGATTTGACCCGACGCCTACAGCGGTGCATGCAATACAATTTAAGAAAAATTACAAGTAATTGCACAACATTTTCAGAAGATTGAACTCGCGTGTCCAAAACTTATGATAAAAACAATTCTTAGGGGCGTAATTTCAGTTTGCCATTTAAGCAGAGAAAATTTACCTTCGTCAGTTTGCTATCGGGCAAGTTTTCTGAAAACCCAATCCGACTCATAATATTCCTGACTGAAAAACTGGCACTCGGCGGCATCTGAAAAGTCAGTTAGGTACACCGATCGGTTCAAACCAGTTTTTTTTTTAAATTGCGTTGCATTTAAATATTAAAAAAATATAGTATTTGGAACGTTACTCAGTTAAGTTGGTAAACGGACAATTCGGCACAGTGAGAAATTGGCTCATTTTTAAAAGTGATATAAGATCATGGAAAATTGTGAAAAAAAAGGAGAAGGTTAGATTAAATTAGGTTTTATTAAATCAAGTTTTTTTTATCTCCATATTTTTAATAACTCTAACGGACAGTTTTATAAACTAACTATCAAATTTCTGTTATGTAATGAACTGTTTTACGTTAACGGAGTGTTATCCGTTCGTAATCCAATTTTTTATATTGAATAATTGCCCTTCACTGTTCGGTGAGGAATCCATTTCACAAATGCAAATTATGTATTGTCTTTTTAATTAACATAGCGCACGGTTTTAGATAAGCGATCGCCGGGCAATAACTGACAGCTATCAAACGATCGGTAATCTGATGAAGTTTTATAAAACGGCAAAATCGGACGGTAGACCAAACATTAGTTAAAAATGATTTCAAGCGTTACGAACGGACGGTTATAAATCCGGCCCTAATTCACATTTAAAAAGTGTGCCGATATATCACTGTACCGAATTGTCATGGAACCATTAGGTTAACTTTACGTTTTAACGGTAGATTGCGGTTTTCATCAAATAGTTCGTTGGATTTTGGAAAAGTCAGAGGTATTAACTGTAAACCGGAAAAATAACTATTTAGACTATCTACATATTATGCATTTACACACCTAATAATAATAATAAAAATAGGATGATTTTCATAGCGCTGTTTTTGTGAAAAATTACCTCAAGGATGCTGTTACTAAAATATAGTAAAATACGATAGGAATTGTTACCATATATTTCTCAATCCCAGCGGAATAGTAAACTAGTGCCTATACCTACCCTCCATCCTTTAGATATACCTACAGAGAAGTTACAATAAAAAAGGTTTCATTGTTGGTACCAGTGGCGTGAATTGATCAATGACCAAAGGTAGGCTGTGCGCTGTTTTTTAAGTTCAGGTATGAAATGTGCATTGAATATTTGAAAATTGCCGATTTATTACGACTTATTTAGCCAAATGGAAAAATAAACACCAGAAGAAAATTTTCGTATTTGTTAATTTATTTATACTGTTCATTTTTATTATGTAGACAGCTTTTCAGCCTTTATGGACTGTACAGCGCCCTTGAGGTGGTTTTTCACAAAAACGGCGATATACAAATCATCCAATTATTATTATTATTATTATTACGCCTCTGGTAGGTACCTACCGACACGTATAGAATAGGGAACTCAAGTTAAGTTTTTTCAAACAATTTTCACTGTTTAACTTAAATTACAGTTGTTCGTTTTATTTTCTATAAACATATTTTCGTACTAGAATAAATTTTCAAGAGGTTGATTTGAAAACAAGCAGGAAATAAAGTATAAAGAGCTCCATATAATTAGCAAGATAATATTAGAATTGTTGTTCATGTCTCTCGAAGCCCCGTAATGGCGCTGCGGTCAGAGTCGTATATAATATTAATGGTATGAATATACGCAATTAAACTTTAATATTCACAATAGAGCCCGTTTTTCTAAACTCCATACTCTATACCAGTGATACTCAACCTTTTTTGACTCCGGGCCACATACATATATTTGTAAAGCTTCGCGGGCCGCAAGTGATACCTTGGCAAATCATAACCCGTCGGGGGGTAATAAATAGCTTTAAGATTAGTATCGTTCTTAAATTCAATAAATTCGTCAAAAAGCTCTGAATAATTATATCCCAATGCAGCTAAATTTGTTATAGTGGCTGTTTCTAGGTGCCAGGGACGGTGGGTGGTTTGGTATATTTATGCGACAAAGACAATCCTCTTCGGGTGTCACTATCTGCACGTCAAAGTCAAAATTAATCTCAAGATATACGAAATATAGAATGCCAGATTTTGTAAACCATGAATGTCTTTAGGGCCGCACAAAAAAGCTCGGCGGGCCGCAGGTTGAGTATGGCTGCTCTATACGAATATATTTTTATATAAGTTTAATATTTTTCAGTGGAGTTACTTCCTTCTTCATTCAATTTTTGAAATTGACAAACATCGATAAATCTCATTGGACGTCACTGGTGCTTATTTATCCACCTTCTTTTCCACAGTGACATTACCTGCGTGGGAGGAGCCAAAGAAGCATCTAGAATGCGATGCTAACTGCTAACTGCCTACCCCCGAGGGGCACTACAGTCTATTTCGGCCGCACATCGCGGCGTGTGTCACATAAAAAAATAAACGGGATGAAAATAGTAGTAAGTGGACATTCCCTGTAAATACATAAATTGCTTTATTATGAATTCCAAGCCAGCGTCTTTACCTTTATATTTCATCTCGCTATTTCGATTGCGGGGGCGGTACTATTTTCATATATTCTAAACATCTTCATTTGTGATGCACACATATACTATATATTATACCCTTGAACAAAATAATCAACCGAAGAAAGAGGCAATAATCTCAAGATGGGTATGTCACATTTTATTTTATTTTTGATAGTATTTATTTTTTTTGTAAACCAGGTAACTATTGATTTTATCATATTAAGATTATTATTCATCATAATATCCGGCCTGATTAAAATTTGTGATATTTAAAAGTGCAGGCATAAAAAAAGTATTTTATTATTAAAAAGTACCTATTAACTATAGGTTTCTCCTATTTCCGTCAGGGAGACCCTGACGGAAATAATGTTATATGCATTATCCGTGGGGGCGGTGGATTGTCTAAATTGTACCCAATTCATACAATGTAATAAAGTTGTTGTTGTTTTTTTTTAATATTTTTTTTATTTAATATATATTTATCCATAAACACGACGATAACAGCTATAAAAAGGGAATAAGATATTTTAAAATTTAAAAAAAATCCCCATCTTTCTCTGTGGTGGGGGAAATGAGAATTAGACCGAAGAGTAACGCTGGCGCCCAACAAAACTCATTTTAATACCTCTGATCTTCGCCTTGGAGACACTTGCACAGGAGCAGTGATCCTGCTCTTGACGCATCTGGCAGGCTATTCAGTCCGACTAACTTTTGTCATAAATAAATAATGAACTGGAAAATGTATCAAGATGGCTAAATATAAACAAAAAACTTAAATTGAACACAAAAAGACAAAATGTATAATTGGACACATGACGACAAGCCGTGAAAGCAAAATCTAAATTGAGGGTGATATCACATAAAATGTTAGTCATTTGATATACGTAGGTGTTGTATTAAATAGAAAACTAACCTTTATCAAGCATGCTGAGTATATACAAAATAATAATTGGGAAAAAGATCACGTCTTAGGAAGGATTCGTAAAAAAAAAATCTAGGAAAACCACCATCACAATAAACAATTCCATTATTGCTCCACATTTTAATTATTACTCAACGATTCTTTTAAGCCTCGGCAAAACAGAATTTCTATGGATTTATTACAAATATCCCTAAAAAACTGGAGGTTTTACGCACTTAAAAAAAATAGTCTTTTATTTTTTAAGATAATCTCTAATCAGTCAACAGGCTGAAAATATAATTACATGAAATTCCCTCGATAGAAAGAAATCGCAAAGTATGCTCCGAAAATAAAAAAAGGGTTTTTTCTGTTATTTAACACGTTATGGGTCTGAAAAAATTCATAGTGTTTATTTAAATGCAATTTAATATATTCGTCTTGAGATTTTTGATCTATCTTAAATATGTCGTGTTTTATTAATATTTTAAAAATTGTCACTTACACCCATTTATTCTAAACGCTCTTCACATAAGCGCGCTCTTTTTATCTTTCGAATGATCATATCTGCCTTTCAACAGCGGTTAGTCGGGATTCAGAGCCCATGCTAGACATACTTGACTAAATCTTAATTCTCGAGAGATTAATGCGGGACCTTAACGAGAGAGAACAAAATTAGTTGCAAATTCGCAAGAGTGATTGCTTTTGCACCAGATAACTATAAAAAAGTTTGATCCTTTGTATAACAAAAACATTGCAGTTTATAAAAATTATTTTACAATTTCCCTTTATTTTCTAATTAAGAGGAACGGCTGCGCGGCCTGTTTCGAACAAAACTGAATTTTGGATATGAGGCCAAATGCTCTCCCAAAACCGAATGATCTTTTTTTAATCAAAAGGTATGGCAAATATCTAATACGGATTAGAAGTATTTAAAAAATATATTTTAGGGAATGAAATATAGTCCATTAAATAAATAGATTTTATTGATTTTAGAGACAACTTTAAAAATTATTTAATGCTTATCGGTGATTAAAAAAAGAAAAGTGTACTATTAAAATACAATGAATTTAGAAGAAAAGTATTAAAATAAGCATTATTATGGGATTAAATTTCAATTAAAAGCGATTACGCTGGAACACTAATTTGACGTACATAATTTAAAACATCAACCCGAAAAAGATGATTTTTTTATTTAAAAAAAAAAAATTATTTTATATAATCATACTTGAATTATGACAATTTAAAAAAAAATACCATTAACCCACATATTATTTCAGAAGTTGCCTCTAAAATCATAAAAAAATCGATTTCCTAAATGGCCTTATATTTCATATTTAAAAACAAAAATAAATAGAATACTTCCAATCCATACTAGATATTTACCTTTAAATGAAGAAAAAAAATCATTTCGATTAGTTTGGTATTTTGGCCTCGAATCCATAATTAAGTTTTGTATGAAACAGGTCGCGCAGCCGTTCCTCTTAAGTTTTTATTTATTAAAAAATAAGTATTTAATAATAATATGGACATTTAATAAAGTGGAACTTTATTTTTTTCATTACTGTGGCAATACCAAGCTGCCAACTTTGTCTTTGAAATTTTGTTCCTCACATAAACGTTTTTCCAAAATAGTTCAAGATATTTCGAAGGCAATGCAAAACATCACCATTCGTTTTTTTTTAAACTTTTTTACTTTTATTTTATATTATTGATCTTTGTATTTGATTTTGTTTATTTGTTTGTTTGCCTTTTTTAATTATCTACGATCTGGCATATCAAAAAATCAATACACTCATTTCAGAAATACGAAAAACTCACCTTTTCCGTATAATTGATTTCCTTGGAAAGCGTTAAATAATAAAAAAGGGTTAAACCTAAAAGTGTCTAAATGTGATGTAGAATCATCTCCTTTCGGAAAGTATGAGTAATTTATGGATACTGTTTGAAAATAAAAAAAAAACATCCACTTGGACCATTGTGCCTTTTTAAACCTACAATAATTTCACTATCAGCCATCTTGGTGTTGTCATTTAAAACGTTTTAAACGATCGCACCGCCCTCATTATTTGTCTCCCATGAAACATCAGACTGTAGGTAGTCGAGTACTTTCGGTGCCAAACGTTTCGTATGCATTTTACGGACTTAGATGGAATTTCACCTAGCATTTCGTATTTGCTTGATAGTAGTACTAAAGAGCCGGGGAATTTCATATTTTAAGTTGTTGTAATATTCCTTTGGTGAGAGGTAAAGCTATCTGTTGGACCAACAACAAAATCGTGTTTACATGATTTTACAGTAGATAATACTATGGATAAAATGAAAGGTACGTAAGAAAAGTGTGTAGTTTTTGAGGAGGTCGATAACCTGGTCAGTAGGATCGGTTGACTGTCTGACTAGCTGAGTTCGAATCAAACAGCGGGTACAGACTTATTACATTTTGAATACAAGCTATAATTTTTAGGGTCTAACTATTAACCTACCTTCTACATTCACAAAATTTTTTGCTGGTTGCTACCTTTAATTTTCAAAATAACGTATTTTTGTGTTGAGAAATTTTCGAAATTTGTTTTAGTGTTTTTAGTCCAAATATATTTATAACGGTCTTCAACATATATATATATTGCCGACAGTGAAGATGTCACTAATCGAGGTGCCGTGACTTTTTTCGTTTTTCCTTCAAAATATTTTGTTGCGTTATTTGTTTTGTGCCCACAATGCTGTCTGGATTATACTCGTATATAATATTTATCGGGTAGGATGACCGTGTTGGTACACTTGTATAGTTACAACAATATTTGGACAGTAAAAGTAGCTACTTATCATCCTAAAGCCCGGCTTAAGAAATAATGAACGAGGAATGTAAAAAGTGGGTTGAAAACCCCCGGTCCGGTCCGAATCAGCAGCGGTGTTGTAAGTTGAGTGGTCGCCGGTGGCGCCATCTGACGAGGAGTGATGAAAAGGACGAGAATTCCCGCTGGCGCCAGTGCGCGGCGCCCAACTAACTTATTACATTTCACACGAATATTTTGGAATTATTTACGAGGTGATCGTTGACAGCCTATTTTTGGGGTCGCATTCCGCTGCGGTTCGCCGGGAATATTTATAAACGCAGCATAACAAAGCTGACATTTCCCATCTTGGGCCAGTGCGGCAAATGGAAATCTTCAGTTGTCTTCTTTTAAAATCGTAATTGTTGGTCATTGAAAAGATACACGGATACAAGTGAGCTGAGGGCGTGGCTCGTGTCTATTGGACGACCCCTACAGCGCCATCATCTGTCATCTGCGTTCACTCTGCTCTATTCCTACCAATGGAGAAAGACCTTTGATTCTCTGCCGGAATTCGTAATGTCCGTTGGAACTCCCTCTGATGTTCAACGTACAGGATAAGCTCTTCTGCCAACATTCCAACCGTATTTTTTGTTGAAGTTGTTATTCAGTGGTGGATAAATGGGAGTGGAGGCTGCACCAGGTTGCCACAATCGTTTATTAAAACTAGTGAGCAGTTTACCACTGTAAGTTGATGGTTACCCGATTGAATGAGAAGCGATATAAACGCCCACTAATAATAATACAAATGATTGGATTACTTATAGCGCCGTTTTCGTAGGAAAATCACCTCAAGGAAGCTTGGATCTATAACTTAGACTTATGACTAATAACTTACAGCTTAGCTTTATTACTAGCGACTTACAACTAAGACTTAAGCTAGAAACTAACTACTGAGCCTAGTCAATAACGTTCTAGACTAGTTCAGGGCGATCACGGCGCATAATAGGAGAGCTTTTTTGGCGGGAATACGACTCAAAGTTGTAATGAGACTAAGGCATCCCCAATTCGAGAATGTCGAGGCTGAAGGCAGTTGGAGGGGAAATAGATGGAGAAAGAAAGATTTAGAAGTACTTGGGTATTCTCATCTGGCCATTTAGCTAAATCAATTTTAAACAACGCACATTGGTTCCGCCAGTATGTGAGGATTGACAATAAATAGATATGTGAAATGACAGAGATCACTTAGTATTGTAGTTACTTATTAACATTTCATACCAGTGCATTATTTTCATCACCACCCAACTCGATCACACCTGTCATCATTCCTACCACCTCAGTAAAGAATCGCTTTGCGACCAGTCAAAATGTGCGATCAAACGAGCAAAATTTTCAATGTAATATTTAGGGAGTTGTAACTTTTTTTATATCACGCACTGACAACCCTCTTTCAAAATGGTTCCAATACCTTCACGTATATACTAAATATTTTAAGTTATTTGCTTATATGATATTTTCACTATTTTTTTTTTTTCAAATCTGTGTGGGCATGTAATAAAATTACATTTCTTAAATACTTAGAGTTAGTAGATGTAATTTTTTTTGATGTACTTAGCTAAACTATTTATACCAGACGTGACTATCAAAGTTTGTAATACCCTTCGTTTGCATAACATCAACCAGTACATAACTCAGTAGGTGGTACGACTAGATACGAAATCAACTACTGAGTTCGTGCAGTTTCGAACAAGAGACGACTCGATACGTTCTCGATCGAGCTGGCATGTAGTACTGGTCAGGCTCATACAGACGACCTGATCACAAACGAGAGAGAGAGAGAGAAGCGACTAGATACGCGTCTCTGTCTTGTTTGTTTGTCTGCACAAATAATTAATTGTGCAACGCCCGACTTTAATTTTAACCTGATAGAAGCGACTAGATACGCATCCCTATCTTGTTATGTTTGCACAAAAAGAGGATTTGTGCAAACGCCCCATTTCAGTACATATTGGCTTTCGACAAGCGTAGTTCCGGGGTTTTAGAAGAAGTGATGATAAGAGTGCACGTTGTCGTTTTCTTTTTCCTACGCCTCTGAACCTCGTTTTCGTCCCGAGACGCTACTGGGTGCTAACGGGACATTTCTCCGACCCCCGCCACCCCTACGGTCGCTCCCGGCGACGGTCCCGAAAACAGAGCGGGCTCTCATTGGTCGAGCTCCTCTGATCCACAAAAAACTTATCAAAATTATTGTTCTACCAAAATTGTCTATCTTTGTAAGCGATTCCTGCGGCTGCGGTGACTGATCTAAATAAACGATCTTTTCTGATCTGTTCATTAGCACCCGCGGAATCGAGTAAACTTACTTAATTTATGTATGTACAATGCATTTTTTTTGTTATTTGACGGCAAAGTATCACCTGTCCTACTTTGACCCCCATGACATACTTTGTAATAATTTTGGCTTCCTTAATAAAAAATAGGTGAAGATTGCAATAGGCTCAATTCAAGCAGAAGGTCGTGATTTACATCCTAATTTTTTGATCAAGTCGATCCAAGATTGACAGAGTCTACGGCAGCTCGCGAAATATTCACGAGTTCAAACTGCCCGATTCGCCGCACGGTATCGCACCGAAGTACTTGAACGACGAGTGCATTTCTAAAATTCAGAGGACCGTTCATCGAGCGGGTTTAAAACCAATAAATCAGCTCTGTGGTCGTGTGTGATCGTGTGCATAAAGTGCCAAAAGCAGCTCCAGCGCACCCAGCACTCAGTAAGTCTTTACTTTGGTTCCTTACCTTTGTTATTATACAGAGTTCACGTTCAGCTAAAAAGTCAAAATTATAAAATCACTAAAATCCTTACATACAAGTAATTTATCCGTTTTTAACTAAATACAATATTTGAAAAAAAAATATAACACCGCGTTTTTTCCCAAGACGTCATAACGACAAACTTGCATAGTAACATAATATTTCTTCTCCGAAATTCGCCCGCCCGAAAAAGCAATTAGCCGCGCGCCGAGCGAAATTCCAGGAAATTTCAACCTGTAAAGTCAATTAGTCACTGTCCTTCACTACTAATTACACCAAATTCACCTTCGTAAACCACTTTAAATATATTATTATGTTATTTTAAAAATAACAATTTTCTTTTAAAATTTTTGCCATCAATAAATAATTCAGTATGAATACCGCCGCCGTATATGAAAACACTCTAGCCGCCTTCATGTTTGCAAGGCAAAATCAAGAGCTTTCAGCTGAAGAAAAGGAGCACCTGAACGTGCTCATAAACCGCGAATTTGCGTCGCAAGAAGCTGCAAAGTCCCCTTCTGTAAATTCACCGTCTGACTACCCTAAACTTGCCTACTCGCATGAGGCAATGGAGGAAGAAGGATACCCTTCTTCTTCTGACGAGTCCGTTTACTCGATCGTTAGGCGAAAACGCAACCGCGCAAACTCCGACGGATCACTTACTCCGGTCAATTCGCCGAGATCACCTAGATTTTCCCCGATGCACAAGAAGAGCTTCACGGAGGCTCTCCTTAAAACGCCCAATAGATACGAGTCTCTAAGGACTCCCTCGCCAGTCGCTCGCGCGTCTCAGTCCCAAGAGGACCAGCCCGCTACTTCCCCGGCTCAAGCCGAAGAGCCCTCAGCAATAAAAAAATCGATGCGAATTCCACCCATCGTTCTACATAGGAAATCTGACACGATGGCCATTCTCCGCGCCCTAGAGAATAAGGGCATTGATTTTTCAGCAAAAAATATGGGCAACGGTTTGCACATCATAACCAAATCACCGCGCGACCATCACGCGGTGACGCGTTACCTGATCTCGAGGAAAGTAGAATTTCACTCTTTCCGACTCCCGGAGGAGAAGCCCCTGAGGGTTGTCCTCAGAGGCATCCCGGAGGATATCTCCTCAGAGGAGATTAAGGACGAATTGATTCGTTCTTATCCAGTAATTTCGGTGCACCGGATGAAAGACGGGCGCACAAAAAAACCTATCCCCCTCGTGCTCGTCACTCTGACGAAGAACGAAGCGGGCAAAAATATTTTCACCTCGCTTGTTAGCATCTTCCGGCTGAGGATACAAGTCGAATCCCTCCGGAATAAATCACGAGTGGGGCAGTGTTTCCGCTGCCAGGCTCACGGGCACTCGGCCACCTGTTGCCACGGAGAAGAAAGGTGCGTTAAATGCGCAGGGTCACATCGGTCATCCGAATGTACAAAGGACCGGAGCACACCAGCAAAGTGTGCTCTATGCGACGGGGCCCATACGGCCAACTACGGTGGGTGCCCTGCTAGGCCCCAAAACAGAAATTATAATAAAAACAATAACTACCGGAGTAATTATAATGCTAACAGGGAGCAGTATCGCCAGAGTATCAAAAACCCTATCCCCTTAAACCCGCATCGGCGTGAGCAGACGAGACAGGGCGCAAATCAAGCCCCCCGGGACTACCCTAACAGGCCGGCACAACCCGCAGCTTCTCTAGCGGAATACCCCCCCCTTTCATCTTCCAACCACCCCATCTCGGGCCGCCCAGTCCCTAATCCCCCTCGCAAGTGGCCTGAACCCCACTTTTACAAGCCCCGCTTCTCTCATCAGGAGAAGAAGGCTCATGCCAGCCAATCCTCCAGCCAGCAATACCGGCTGGAGAGAGAACCGGAAGCCGACCAAGCTTCTCAGGGCACTTCCACTGCCCAGTTCCCTCCTCCCCCCCCTGACCCTGTACACATTAAAGCGCTCATAGAAAAAGCGACCGAGCTCCAATTCACTATCCAGCATGCCACCGCGGCCCTGGCAACTATCCAAGCGTATCTAACTGTTCATAATGTCTAGACACCATCCAAAAATTGTCAACTTGCAGACAGCCTATTGGAACGCCAACGGGTCTGTCAACTCACATCGTGATGAGATAATTGAATTCCTGCACGAACACAGGATCGAGGTATTTTTAATCAATGAAACGTGGCTAAAACCATCACGTAATTTCAGGTTACCCAATTATATCACCTACCGTGATGACAGACTCGGCAATAGAGGAGGCGGAACCGCCGTCCTAGTAAAAAACAATATTGATCACCGTCTAGCACATTCATTCTCCAATAAAAATATCGAATCCACCTCGGTAATAATTAACACTTCTTCAGGACCTCTTAAACTCATTTCCGTTTACGTGCCACCAAATCGCCAATTAATTCCCTCAGAAATAGACAAACTGCTAGAAGAAGATGTCCCTACCATAATAGCCGGGGACATGAACGCCAAACACGGATCGTGGCATAGCCTTCAAAATAACACAAAAGGGAACGTACTCGCAAAGTACGCGAGTACGAACTCCATCGTTGTCGACGCGCCCGATAGACCCACGCTGAATCATCACAACGGCAGGCCGGATGTGATCGATATCATCGTTCTTAAAAATACAAGCCACCTACACTCCCTCAGAGTTCTAAACGAATTATCCTCCGACCACGATCCGGTTCTTCTAACATTAACAGGAGGCTCAAATCCACTGGTCCCGGACTTACCTATAAAAACAAAAATCAACTGGAATAAATTCAATGAACTAATAAATAAAAACATAAAAATACCGACATCAATTCCCGACGAAATAACGTTAAATGTTGCCACTTCAAATCTGATTCAAGCTATAAAATCATGCATCAACGAGGCGTCCGTTGAGATTCCCAACGAAACAACTCACCACGGAATACCCGAAGAGATCAAAGATCTTATTAGGGAGAAAAATCTTGTTAGGAAAGAGTGGCAAAGATCGTGCAATCCCATAGTAAAGCAACATCTAAATCGATTAAACAGAGAAGTACGCGACGCCCTCAGCGAACATAGAAATGAGCGGTGGCACGAATTCATAGAGTCATTAGAAGACGATAAAGCAGCGTACTGGAAGCTGTCTAAAACTCTCAGGCGCCCAAAAAGTAAAATCTCACCGCTTCAAGGCCTCAACGGAAAGGTATTCTCCTCTGCGGACAAGGCCGAAGCCTTCGCAGACAGCCTCGAAGCGCAGTTCACTCCCAACACAGACCATGACGATCCAGCCTTCGTAAAAAAGGTGGATTCAAAAGTAGAAGCAATTTTAAAACTCGATCCTCAGGATAAACCGATCAGGTTCACCACTCCTAAGGAAATAAATAAAATTATTAAAGATTTAAAAAAGAAAAAAGCGGCCGGTCCTGACGGCATTTCAAATAAAATCCTGAAATATCTTCCTAAAAAAGGCATCTGCGCCCTGACTGCAATCTGCAACGCAGCACTTCGGCTGCGTTGCTTTCCAAAGGCCTTTAAACAAGCTGACGTAATTTTAATTCCAAAACCGGGCAAGGATCCATTATTAACGGAGAACCACAGGCCAATAAGTCTTCTTCCCTGCCTAGGTAAGGTCCTGGAAAAAGTAATTCTCATACGTTTAAACGCATTCACTCAGGATAGTAAATTCTTGCCAGACTTCCAGCACGGTTTTCGAGCAGGTCATTCCACCACTCATCAACTTCTCCGTGTCGTGGAACACATCACGGAGAGCTTCAATATTAAGAAAAAACAGTAATCCTCTCTCTAGACGTCAGTAAAGCCTTCGACAAAGTCTGGCATAATGGCCTAATATACAAAATGAACTCTCTAGGCTACCCGCTTAGAATCATTCAATTAATAAATAGTTACCTAAGAGAGCGTTCTTTCAAAGTAAAAATAGACAATATTTTCTCCACTATACGGCCCCTTTCAGCCGGGGTCCCTCAAGGCAGTCAGCTATCTCCATCATTATATAATATCTACTCTAGCGACATTCCGAAACCGATAAATAGTAACATTAAAATCACTCAATTTGCGGACGACACTAATATCATTTCTAGTTCTACTCAAGAGGCCACTGCTACAAGCCGCGTACAAAATCAAACCATTCTCACTGAAGAATGGTGCAAAAAATGGAGAATATCAATTAACCCTTCTAAAAGTGCCGCAACAGTCTTCTCAAGGTCAACGCCGAGACGGCCTCCAAATATTAAACTGTTTGGAGAAAAAGTACCTTGGGAAAAATCAATCAAATATCTCGGTGTAATACTAGATTCAAAGTTAACTTGGAAAAAACATATAACCGAAAAAGTAAAATCAGCTAGTAAATACTTGTCTGCACTCTACCCGATGATGGGCAAAAAAAGTCGTTTATCAACGGACAACAAATTACTTTTATACAAAACAACCATCAGGCCTTGTTTTACTTATGCATGCCCCATTTGGGGGTATGCTGCCGCCACTAGCATAAAAAAATTGCAAACCTTTCAAAATAAAGTCATCAGACTTGCGCTATCAGCGCCAAAATGGTGTAGAGTTTCTACCATCCATAATGATTCCAACATTCCGTTGATAAAAGATTTTATTGTCACCCAGGCAACTAAGTTCTACGGTGGCCTAGCAGGCCACCCTAATCCTACAATAAATTCTCTCGCTAAATATAGCGAGAATGAAAATTTTAAGTATAAAAAACCTAAAAGTGTCCTCCGTAAGGAGTGAATCCCCTGCCCACATTTGCAGCGTATAGTTTTATAAGTTTCAAAATTCCAACAAACCCAAAAATTAAACTCACGTAAAGCTTCAATAGAAAATCTTTTTATAATTATGTTAGAGTCAGTAAACTCATGTTTAGGAACTCTGTGAACAAAGTAAAGTCAAAGTCAAAGTCAAAGTAAAATTCAGAGTATTCTCACGGATTCAACACGCCTTCTACCTACTTCGCCTGCATCTTCACCCGGCCTGAAAACCGACCGTGACTTTCTCTTCGCCCTCACCACCTCCTTGCAAGAAATCGTTTGCCTTTTTCAAGGCATTTCCCCCTTTCCTTCCTACCCTGCTCTGAAGCGTCGAAGTGGCCAGCCTGATCTTCTTCTTCTAAAAACGTGCGGCAAGAGTTTACAGATCTTGTCCCGTACACTATTGTATCATCAAACTAAAAGAAAAAATGTTTTCATTTTTGCTGATTGTGATTCTCTTTCACTTCTTTAAATACCTATAGGTAATAATTTTTTTCCCACGGGTTCGGGTTCTAAAGACTTGTTTAAGCAAATGTATTTATTTGACAAATTGAAGAAGTCAGGATTCCGAAACTTGGAAGAAAATATTAATTTTTTGGTAAAATGCCCCAAAGTAGGGGTGATGACTGAACTGTGTCACAAGATCCCAGAAAATAAAAATGGGGCAATGCTGAGCAAATGTATTTATTTGACAAATTGAAGAAGTCAGGATTCCAAAACTTGGAAGAAAATATTAATTTTTTGGTAAAATGCCCCAAAGTAGGGGTGATGACTGAACTGTGTCACAAGATCCCAGAAAATAAAAATGGGGCAATGCTGAGCAAATGTATTTATTTGACAAATTGAAGAAGTCAGGATTCCAAAACTTGGAAGAAAATATTAATTTTTTGGTAAAATGCCCCAAAGTAGGGGTGATGACTGAACTGTGTCACAAGATTCCAGAAAATAAAAATGGGGCAATGCTGAACAAACTGAAGCTAGATTTCGGATGAAGATCAAGGGATGGCGAGTCCTCAGATACTTCAATTGGTTTCACACTTCACAAGATTTCCCCTGCAAGATAGCGAGTTCGCGGTCGCCCGGAAATACCATTTGAAGATAGTTCTGACCGAAATAACGCTAAAGTTCGTCACTTTTACATTTTGGGTACGCAACTGAAATGTATTTGAGAGTTATCCGATTGTATCAAAATTATTAAAATATATCATTCGTTCACCTTCTTGGTGCGAATCTAAGTACAAATAAGTGTACAAGGCATTTGCAGATAATGATCGAAGCAAAGATCTCGAAACATCAACATAATGCCATCAAATCTAAAGATCCTGAACGTTTTCCACATTTTTCAACAAAATATTACTTGTGGCAAAAAACACTTGTTATTGAAAAGAGGAAGATATTGACCACATCTGCATTTGCAGAAGTTCAAGCTGTAATAAATAATAATAATAAGAATTCATTTCTATAGCGCAATTTTGTGAAGGTTCATCTCAAGTGCGCTTTACACTAACTAACCTAACCTATGTTATGTTAAATCATACTACCTACTGAACGAAAACTATCCTAGAAAATGTTCTGGTGAGAATTGCAAGGATAATGTTTACAATGTAGTGTTGGTTACGTCTGTTAACTAGTTACAGGCATCTTCCCGAAAAAAACAATGAATGGTTTTCCAAAGGAAGTATTCCATTTTAACTTTTCTCTGGATATTTATTCCTCGGGTATCTGCAACACTGTTGATGATGATGATGTTGAATGTTCATCGTCTGTATCAAACTTAATAAACACATTACTAAATTTTACTCTGCGTTTATTTTGGTACAGATACAGATTGCATAATATCGTATTTAATTTAATGTTTTAAACTATTTCTAATTTTGCTAATAAAATGCTAAAAACACCATATAATTTAACAAGACCGTTTTGGTTTTTGTTTTTATTGATTTTTTTTATATACGAATACTAGTGCCAGTACCGGATAAAAATATTCGATTTCAATTCCTGTAAATCCACCCCGTGAATTGATGCCTACTTTTGGGGTGTTTGAAACCACTGTACAACGTTTCGATTCTGAATAGTGTTATTTGACCAGGGCGGTACATTATGAAATAACACGTATAAATTGATTGATACTAACATTAAAAAAATAATTGGTAGGAACTAAAATAAACATTCAGTAATCCATTTCAAACCCTGGATCAAATTTAAAGTAATCTAAAAATATGCTAGAATAAATAATGTACAATGCGTAGGCTTATTATAAATACTCACGTGTCACATACCTATTAAATTATCCAAATTTTCGAGGGGAGAACAACATTTCACACAGCAATATAATATATCGAGAACGGTCTGTTCTTGAATATAATTCCAGATTTCAACATTACCACCTCCATATTAATACTTTATAGTTTCAGCGATCTGTCGTAATTCAAATCTTTCGAATTTGATTCACGTTTTATCACGTT
The DNA here is from genome assembly GCA_022606495.2 of Halesus radiatus. Lineage (NCBI taxonomy): Eukaryota > Metazoa > Arthropoda > Insecta > Trichoptera > Limnephilidae > Halesus > Halesus radiatus. The sequence goes on from JAHDVE020009277.1 coordinate 56,999, forward strand.
TCACACTGCAATAGGGTAAACGTTAGGGTGCATCTCTAGTACAATGTTTTGCGCGTCCGCTCATTTGACTAGCGAAATAAACGTACAATGGCCGGCGTTTGAGCACATTCGACTCGTGAAATTAAATTCGAACGTTTTAATTCAAGTCAAACGAATTTGTTTGGTGTTTTCGTACGTTTCATACTACAGTAGGGTAGACCATGGCGTGCATCTGTTATACTTGGGCTCTTTTGACTGGGGAAATCAAATTCGAATGAATTACAACAGCAAAAAAACAAGCGATTAAGTAGGCACCTTACCAATAAATGCATTGAAGGGCTTACGTTCGAAGGCCATTAAAAAAAATAGACTGATACACGCGACGACTCAAATTAAACGATTTTCAAATATTCTCATATTATTCGTAACCCGGGAATGTTTGTCTATCTTGAATTTTTAAAAAATTATGTTTACAATATATGCCGTCTTTGAAAAAATCACATTTGAAAACGAATAATATTAATATTTGGATTATTTGTACAACGCCGTTTTTTGTATAAAATCACCCCAAGGACAGTGTAAATAATTGAAATAATAGGTAATAATATTTAGAGAAAATGAAACAGAAAAAGACACGAAAAACAAAGATCGGGTTAAAAAAAGAACATTAATAATTTTCGAGATATATGATATTGATAAAAATGGAAAAATAGAAGCTCTCACACACAGTACAAAATACATTTTTTGTAGGTTACCAAAAAAAAATATATTGTTAATAATTAGCAAAGGATTCATTAATTTAAAAATAATATATAGTATATTTGCGCACGTTCCAGAGTGGAAGATACTCTCAGTATCGCCCTGGTGAAAGACCACCATTGAGAATTGAAATGTTGCTTGAAATGGCTTTTAGCCGTGTTTGGTGACCGGATCTGAATAGCCAGGTATTTCCCCACCTCCCTCTTCGCCTTCTCCTTCCCCTCCCAATACCTTCAGCCTCATAACATTCCCCTATTGGGAATGCCGTAGTCTCACTGGCTCCAGACGGTTGGGAGTAGTTGGGACTCTTGTGCGGTATTCATATAAAAAAGGAGTTCATCATGGGGTGTGAATGGAAATCTAAATCTCTAAATGTACAATTTTTGCCATCACGTGGCAAGTACCTATAGCTTGACAAGAAAATTTAGAAATTTAATAAAGTGGAATCAGAATTTTTTTCGCTCCATGGTAATACTGAGTTACTCACTTTATCAAGGTACTTTATTCCCTTTGTTAAAAAATTATCTCATTTTTGAATTTCTTATGTGTTTGTGTATATTATAGTGTATAACTAAATGTGTAAAAAATGTAAATATCTATTTAAAGTTTCGTATTTGAACCTAAATGCCATTTTATAAATGAGTATTCTTCATTCCTAAAAGTGAACAGTAAAATTATAAATATTTCAAATAAATACCAACTCTAATTTTGCTATCAACCTTCTAATAAATATAATATCAATAGTAAAGAAGGATAAAATAGCGATGGAAGAAATCTCATCTTCTCCAAGCTAAAATTTTCTGATAAAACTGTCTTTATCCAAAGCGACCTGCCGGGTAAGTATGTTTTTCTATATCTGTTTGTAAAGAATTAGTTGGAGAATATGAAATAATATTCGTACGGCGCCGTTGAGGTGATTTTTCACAAAAAAGGCACTATAAAAATTATCCGATTATTATAAGCGTAGAGTCGAAAGGAAAAAAGCACAACACATTTCCAGAGTGGAAGATACTCTCAGTATCGCCCTGGTGAAAGACCACCATTCAGAATTGAAACATTGCTTGAAATGGCTTTTAGCCGTGTTTGATGACCAGATCTGAATAGCCAGGTATTTCCTCCCCTTCCTCTTCCTCTTCTCCTTCCCCTCTCCAATACCTTCAGCCTCACAACATTTCCCAATTGGGGATGCCATAGTCTCACTGGCTCCAGACGGTTGGGACTCTTGTGGGGTATTCATATAAAAAAAAAATTGTTTTTACCGTATATTTTTATTGCTGAAACTGTGCGTTTCTTTCACAATGTATGTCATAGTTTATTTTTATTTTGATTTAACATGTAATTAATGCCCATTTAAACACTTACATTTTAAAAAAAAAACAAAAAAATGAATACCATTCAAATATGATCATCCCTTTCGGAACGTACAACTAGTTTCTGAACACCGTTTAGATATACATAATTAGAAAAATATTCACCAGGACCGTAGTGCTTTTTGAAAGTTACAACCATTTTTCCATGAGTAAAAACAATATATATTTTTTTTATATGTACATATATCGGAGAAGAGTGGCATATCGGACAGAATTAGGATAAATCCTATATATATTGGACACATCTCACATATCCCATACATTAGAACGGATTCTGAGAAGGGGAAGGCTGAGGCTGGGAAGTACCTGGCTATTTATATCTGGTCACTAAATACAGCTAAAGCCATTTCAAGCAACGTTTCGATTTTGGGTGGTGGTCTTTCACCAGGGTGATACTCAGAGCAACTACCATCCCGGAATATGCTGCATCATTAATTATTTTATACTAATTATAGATGCGAAACAAATAAAATAATTTTTTTTGATACACAATAGGTTTGAACCTCTGATCTCTGGATCCTTAACTGAGGATCTTAACCGGTCATCAATAACTCAAACAATTTAAAAAATATTACAGTGCCATACTTTTTTGTCCCCATTTACTAGTCAGACCGTAACCGTTTTTACGTTGTATAGGAAAGGTCGTGTGCAAATTCCTGTGCTCCTCTCACAACCAGCTTCCTAAATGTAAGGACTAAACCAGAGCACTAATGTGAAATCTGCTCAATATTTACGAGGTCCTACCAGACGTTGATCTCGGTCCTCATTTCCCCTCGCCTGGTAAGGTCTTGGCTGTCTTCGATTGACTGGGTGCTCGGGTCAATCCGAGCTACTCGGGTTTTAATCGACGCCGAGGCCTTAGGATAATTGTTTTACACAATGTTTAGGTTAAGTTTAACAAAGTTCGGCCAACAAAATAAAACAATAAATAACACAGGAAGACAGGATGAACTCCTCTTAGTATTAAAAGCCAATAAAATAAAAAGATATGTCTAGATATAAGAATTATATATAAGACTTCCCCCGATTGTAACTGGGCCGGGACCCTATATTTTTTCTTGTATGCACAATAACAAAATAAATAAAGATCCTAGAGGGATGCAGTTTGGGTTGAGAGGAAGAACATGAGACAGCCAATATCAAGTAAAGTATAACGATTTGCTGATAATTACACAGCGCAGGCCACAAGCTCACAAAACCCTTGCTTCAGGCGAGTTAGGAATGCACTGCAAACTAAGCAACGTCTCGCCCGGCTCAGCGCCCGGGGGTAATAATACGGATGCACCGTCCATACCAAGGCACTCTCACTTCTTCACCTGACCCAACGCTACTTCTTCTACTTGGACCTACAACTGCTTTTGACTTTGCTTCCCTATGGACCTCCGCCTCTCCTCATCCCTGGAAACCCAACCACAGCAGTTCGCAAAATTTAAAAAAATCGAGGTTGTTTCCCCTTACAAAGGAACAATATTTGGAAACCCGGAGCGAGCCCGACGCCCTGGGCATCTGGCTACTACAGCGACTTGACCGGCACCCCATTCTACAGTCTATGTTCCGGACCCTGAAGTGTCTGGAACACCCGTGATGTCCCCTGTGTGTGTGCGCACAGAGATACTTCCGGTCCTTGGACACATCCTCCTGATCCGACTGACAAATAATGACCTTCCACGAAGGTGGATTAAATGTTAAAGAAGAAGCTACAAAAATTAGGTACCTTTTTTTAGATTAATAGTAAAAAAAAAATAGGGGGTGGGTGGGTGCCAATGGTGAAATAATTGAAACACACTACGGGTTTTTAATTTTTTTTTCGTGTAAGGATACACTTTATTGAGTGCAATAAATATAATTGTTATATAGTATGAGCAATTGCCACATTTATTTCTAAGTTGTCTACACACATATTTTAAAAATATTTTTATTCATGCGTACATACATATAATTAGAACAGTGAACAACCATTAACTTGTAGAAAAAGAGAAGCGATAGTGTAACAACATTATATAATACATAAACAATAGACAAAGCATATAACAGTGTTAAAATTTCCATTTGATTGACAACAAAACTTCCTCTTCACTAATTTCTATCATTATAATATTCCAAATGGTTAAAATAAATTTTTTTAAAGCATAACATGGTCATACCATACATTCACATTACATTATTCAATTCGATCCGATGAAAGCACATTACAGTATTTCGAAAATACTCACACAATTTATATTTGTATATTGGCACAGCCCTTTTAAATATATATATATATATCCAACAGAATGATATCGTCGTTCGGCATGCAATACCGCGAATGTGACATAAAACAAAATGTTTAGGAGAGAAAAAACCACGACACATATCGTCACCTAATTTAGGTAAGTCCACTTTTTCACAAATTGTGATTTGAATGATACCTACCAGCATTTAAAAAAATACATATGTTTTAATTACTACGAAACCTCATATAGCAAAAATCGTATCAAGTAAAAGAAAGAATTAGAAGTAAAAAAGAAAAATTATAAAAAAAGAAATTTAAAAACGTTAATTGTAAAAATATTTACTAAAGAAAATTAGATTTCATAATACTTTAAATAAAAACAGTTTAAAATTGTACTACAACTAATTTAATCTTATATCAAAAACAAAAAAAAAATTATTGCATACATTTACTATGTACGTAAAGTAATTCCAAAGTGATCTTATTAATCTGAAAATATGTAGTTAAAAAAATACACAGCTTTTTGTTTCGCCTGTAAATTTGCAAATATGGAATTAAGTAATTTATGAATTAAGGTGGTGATATGCGGTTGTCGTTGGTGTTACATATTGCCCAAAAAACTAACGTTTTAACAAATATTCAGTATTCTATAGACGAACATACTCGAAGAAAATGATTAAAAAATCAAATACATATATGTAATAATCATACACATATATGTATTACCTATGGAAAAATTTAATTGTTCAGCGGAGAGAAAAAAACCACAACATGTACATATATGCAGTATTGTCCTCGGAAGTGGTGTTATATATTATCAAAAAAAACTAATATTTGAACAAATATTTGGAGTTCTGTGGATGAACATACCCAGAGAAAATGATTACGACTCACGTGACATTAAAAAATTACTTTTGTCATAATTGACACTTTTGCGGTAATGAATGCTGAATAACGATATTCATAATAATAGTATGTGAAGATAATTAGAAATTATTTTTTTTTTATAAATTAACAATATTAGCTACTTTTTAAATGAGCAAAAAATAAATATGCGTACACATACAGAAGAGCATTATCTTTTATGATTAATAAAATCTTAAGTTATAACATCCATTTATTTTCACAATCATAATGAATTACATGTAAGAGTAACAATAAATAGTCCTTAAAATATTAACATGGTTATATTAATTTACCGTAAACATTATTCTTTCATGTTTAAAAAAGAAAATACATATGTGATAAAAAATAAGCCAATAATTTATTTTGAATCAGACCAAAACAAAAGCGAATGTAGTTCAAAACATTTTCCAAATCGTGGATTTTTTTTTGTCTCCATTGACAAGGGATAGGATTTACAGTGTGTATAGGTTTAGTAGGTGTATAAGTTTAGTATTCTGTGTTAGTCTAACATACTCTATTACACTTACTGTCCATTGAGAAAAGATAGGATTTACAGTGTGTATAGGTTTAGTAGGTGTATAAGTTTAGTATTCTGCATTAGTCTAATATACTCTATTACACTTACTGTCCATTGACAAGAGATAGAATTTACAGTGTGTATAGGTTTAGTAGGTGTATAAGTTTAGTATTCTGCATTAGTCTAACATACTCTAATACACTTACTGTCCATTGACAAGAGATAGGATTTACAGTATGTATAGGTTTAGTAGGTGTATAAGTTTAGTATTCTGCATTAGTCTAACATACTCTATTACACTTACTGTCCATTGACAAGAGATAGGATTTACAATGTGTTTAGGTTTAGTAGGTGTATAAATTTAGTATTCTGCATTAGTCTATCTATTACAATTACTGATACAGACAACTTTCTTGCATCGACTGTCCCATTTTCCGGGACACTGTCCCATTGTGGAAACGTCCCATTCTCAGGAAGAGCGTTGTCTCAAGTATTAGTTATCATGGAGCCAATGTTTAAACTTGTCAATATTCCTGGAAAAATTCCGGGTTTGGTTTGATAAAATAACTTGATAAAGAATAAAAATGTGTTTGTAGTTTACAGTGTATTTTTAAAAGATATTAACCTTAAAGCTCTAACTTTTCGGTATTAAAATTGGCGGAGGTATAAATCTCAAGAAAATTAATGAAAACAAAAGGTATTTTTTTCTCATTCTCTATAACTAACATACTCGTAGATGTTAATTCTTTTATAAAACATAAACATTGTTAATCTTTGGTACAATTGATACATTTATGTACCTTTTGTTCTCCGACTGAATGAATACGGGTTTCATACATAGAAAATACCGGTACTTATTCCCGTAGCATGATCACTCCCTGCAAGCCCTCGTCGGCGACTGAGCATAAAAAGCATAGAGTGTTAGTCAAAATGACTGAGATTAGTCTTCCAGGGCTAAAGAACTTTCAATGTGAATGTTACATACAGTGGGTCATATATATAATTAATTACACACATTTAAAATATAGGAATAAAAATTTCGGAATCGGAGATAAATTATTGTCGGAGCATTTCTCTCCAACAAGGTCTACAAGTGCCACAGCCTTCTTTAATGAGACTTTTATATTATGAATTAGCTAAATCACATTTCATAAAATTTTAATATTTTAAATAACGATTTCTTTCAAAAACTTTATCTTTGAAAGTGTTTGTCTCGCCCTCACTATCAGAGAAAGGATTATAAATATTATTAACATTTACTATAATTGGTTTATATATTTTTTCTTAAAACTAATCTTTATAAGTAAACTTTATCAACATACAGTACGCACATTTTTAATTAAAATAAGTCATGGGTGGAAAAACATATGAGAAAAAAGGTTTATTCTTCCTCAATCAATATCAAGTTCAACAGTGGTCAAGCCTTTAGAGATTTGCTAGACACATTGGATCGATCTAGGGAGTTCTCATTGATAGCTCTGCGAAATACATAAATGACCGGGTTTGAATAGTCAAACTGCCTCTGAGTATGAAACACTCACAGTCTAATCTATTCTTTGATACTTATAATTAAAAAGCTTTTGTATAATTCTTTTTAAAAAGTAGTTGATAATAGTTTAAACATCAATGGAATAGTTGGGAGAGTGACAGGAACGTGATCGTTTCCGTTTAAGAAATCTTGGTCCGTCCCTGGAACCACCACTGTACACATATTCGGGGTCTTCTCTGACTGGTACTATTGGGCCACTTCTGGAGATGTCTCGACGATCTTGAGAGAAGTGGTTATGGTGCTGGTGTCGGCTACTTTGGTTGAAGGACCTGGGGGAGACGGGGGAGATGTGGGAGACGGGGTAAACGGGGAAGAAGGGGGAGACGGGGGGGACGGGGGAGACGGGGGAGACGGGGGAGACGGGGGAGACGTATTCATCACTCCCGGAATGGATGCTCACTACAGTAGATCTTTTGTACATCTTTCTAAATGAAAATAAAAGATGTCAATGTAAGAGACAAATCAAATTGTAAATAAGATAGTGCAAATCACAAAATAGGATTCTCGGACGAAATTTAACTTTGCACTCTCAGCATTCTATCAAAAACATGTGAGAGAATAGGACAGGAAATTGTGTGTCAATAGTAAAATGTTGTTTTCCAAATATAAAAAAAAATCACACGATAATTGCAACCTCTGATGAAAGCTGCCTTCATAGATGATTATGACTGATAAATTTTATTTTGAATATCAAATGTTGAGAGTTAACATACCTGGATGGAGGTCTGCGTGGCAGAGGGGTTGCCTCGGTTGATGTGGAGTCACAAGATGATGATAAGTTGGCAGTAAGTTCATTGATTTTTAGTGCTGCAAAAATATATTACAAAAATTGCAGTACAATTCAAAAAATTATACAGTCAATTAATAAGTATAATTACAGGACATAAAAAAAACTTCTTTTGAGAATGAACATTGCAAATGTGGATTGTCAATCATTATTGATCGGGTAATATTGATTTTGATTACCCATATAATGATGACGGTTTGAGAGTTTGATACGAAACCACCGTAATTTCTTCAAATACTCATTAAAAAGGTCTTACTTTACCATAGGAGAAAACAGGCAAAAAAACATTTGTTTAGTTCCAATGTAGACACCTCCAAAGTTGAACAAAATACGGTACTCAGGTAAGCTGTTTTTGAATAATTATTGGCTAAATTTCAAAAGCCTAGAAAAACAACTTCTTACTTGGGAAAAACTTTAAAATATAAGTAAAATTTTAAAGACTTTAAAAATCAAAACTTTTTATGCATACCTAATACCTACTTGTTTTTTTTTCTTTGCATTAATTCCACATAGCAGGCCCTTACGAAAATAATCTTCCTCAGAGCCTACGTCAACTTTGGGAATGCTGTGGGGGAGTGTCTTTTTAAGGAGAGGAAGTTCTGGAAGGAAAAAGGTATGTGGGGTGGGTAGGAGTCTGGGGGTCAATAGCGGACTTTATACGTACGCTTCGTTCCAATACGTCTGCCGAAATATATGTGTAAGGGCAGCGACCTGCAATCCGAACACGTAGGATTATCTCAGTGATCGGTGTGCTATGCCTTTACATGTACGCTTTTGAGGGCGAGCCGCGTTTTTTATTTGGTTTTGTTTATACCGACTGTTTATAGAAAATCAAAAGCAAATAATAGAAACTTAAAAATTAGTATTAGTTAATTTTAACTTATTAACTATCAAAATTTGCACTGTTCATACGGAAGTAATTTATAATCTTCTGTGTAATTATGACATGATGTTTTTATATTAATTAGTAAATAGCCATAGCGATGTCTATCTTATGATATATTGGTCAAAACTGTAACAAAACTTTTAAACCATAAAACGTATCACGTATCAGGCCACACTTTGCTCCGATCTCTGAGAAATCCGTTTACACATACACTTCCGCGCGAAAATCAGTTAGTCGAAGAATCGTTCTTACACGCCCAAGTGTGGTGACTTTTTTAACCCAAATTAAGGCAACGTTTCGGCCAGCAGGACGATGTGACGTATCAGCGGGCGCTTTGGAGCGAAGATCGAGAAACACAGGCGGAAACGTACGTGTGGGAGACGCTTACGTGTCCAGGAGTGACGGACGAATTTATTTATCTACTGCGGTGCAAGGTGATGGGTCGAGAGAGTCAGGAGTTTACCTCAACCGGCCAGTCCCGATTCGGGGGCAGACACATCCGCCACCAAGATCTGAACAAACCTCACCTCATGAACCCAGGTACCCCTGCTAAATCACCTGCCATAGCGAACCACTTGGGGTGACCTATAGCGGAGGTGTTGGTTATCCACTGAATGGTTCCCGGGGCGGCGGTACCCATGCTCACCTTCCAAAATGGTAGTTGTTGAGAGTATATGTGGGATTTACTATACTTACTAAGGCGATTTATTTGCGAGGGTAGTTGAAACATTTCTAGCTGACTGGAGTCGGGCTGGCTCGAATCTGAGTTACTCAACTCGTCGATGGGGATGTGTGTTTCAAAATGATTGCTATATATCTGAAATAGAATTTTAATAATTAAAAAAAATGTTTTATATGCAAGTAATTGTCGTATTGAAAATACATAATCAAGTGAATTTTTATGCATGAACCCTAGAAAACTACAGTGGTGTAAGTCAAAATGTCGAAAAATGAATAAGAGTTATCTATTGGTCAGTAATATCATTATGTATTAGGTTGACTATTCAAGTCATCGAAGTGCTTTTAATAACTCAAAGATAGCATGTCTTCAAAATTAGAGGGATTTTTTTTTTCAATCAGTTTATAACAATATTGGTGAGTGTCTGACTTGACCATTGTATTGCTTAGCTGTTAGAATTTCTTGGGGAGTTACACATTTTGATATTATGAATTAAATTGCTTTTGATTTAAAAATGAGTGAAGCTAAGAGCGAAAAAGTGTTATTAGCTATGTGATAATATGCAAAAGAACATGTTAATATTGGAAACAACAAGGCGTTTTCCAAATTAAAATGTATGACCAATGTTGAGTTGGGACTTGTGATAGTACCACCATCTTTGGCAAAGTTCTAATTATTGATATTCTGAATTAGAATCTTAAAACGATTCTGATTTTTTTTACCCTAACATTCAAGGGGAAGAATCCAAAATAAGGGAGGCGAGGTTGCCCCTCGCTAGATGTGCAGTCAATTTAAGTGAAACAGCATATACCTATGTAAAAAGGTTCGGCTTGTTTACAAAATAAATTAATGTTGTTTTAAATAAAACCTTTAGCACCTCAAAACGCTAATACCCCGACTTACACCATTCTAGTTTTCAAGGGCTCACATAATGAAGTGAATTTTTATGCATTGGTAATATTCAGTAAGAACAGAGCGAGTTCTTTTTAACATATATGTAGTCCTTTCTCTGTTTTCAATCTGGAGCCTGTCGGTCAAGGACTGGGCCGACTATGATTTTTTAAAAATGTATATAATAATGACATAATATGATAAGAACCTGAAGAGGGTGGCATTGAGGCGAGTTCTCAAAGGCGCTGGCTTGAGTAACATATGGCGTGTGGTGGTGTTCCGTCAGGGCCTGAGGAACGAATTGCTCGTGGGTGACCATATGGATATCAGATTCGTGGTTGTTCATGGGCTTATGGTATTCTTGGGTAACTTGGGGGTTGGAAGGACTATCCAGGGAATCATGGTGTCTATGAATCTGGGGATGGTGTACCTCCTGGGTGACCACGGAGACGTAATGCTCTTGAGTCTTCATGGTCTTATGGTGTTCTTGGGTAAGTTGGGGGTTGGAAGGACTATCCAGGGAATCATGGTGTCTGTAAATCTGGGGATGGTGTACCTCCTGGGTGACCATGGGGATGTTATACTTTATGGGCTTATGGTGTTCTTGGGAAACTCGGGGGATGGAAGTAGTCAGGGAATCATGGGGTCTGTGAATCTGGGGATAGTGTAGCTCATGGGTGACAATGGGGAGGGAGAGCTCACGGATGATTTTAGTTGTTGGATGTCTACGGACACCTTGAAGAGTGCGCTGCTTTGGAATCGCCCCGGTGAGTCGAGGGAAATCATGCTGAATGTATGGGAAAAGAGGTGTGCGGTGTTCTTGTGGTACTTGTGGAGAGTGACGGCTGAATTGGGGTAAGTAACGCGCATGCTGAATGGTAGGGCTGCGACCTTCATTGGTGATCTGAGCAATATATGGCTCATGAGTGATGAGGCTCCTAGGGATGGATATCGGGATACCGGGTTGAGCTGCGAAGGAGCTTTCAAGGTAATTGCTTTGAGAGCGCTGTGCGAGTGTCTGGAATGTTTGGCATGGGACGATGTCATCTGTGAGGAAGGCACCTGAAGGAAATACATTGTTTTTAGATTTACATGATGCGTAAGCACGGATTATCATAGTTCTACTTTACAAAAGATAAATAATACAATTTTTTTATGATTCAGTGTTCTCAAATTTATGAAAATGCACAAATTTTTTTTTTAAAGATCTGTATATTTAAAAATTGATCATCAACGACAACAACAAAAACTCTGACATTTCACGTGCTACCTTTTCAGAAAACGTTATTGGTTATTTGTTTTTAAATGCTTAATAAAATTGCAGAATGGCTGAAAAAAAATTGCATAGCACTGTCTTGACTCCAAGAGGTGTGCGATACATGGCCTAGACAAGTATCAAACAATAGTTGAACATTATAATCAGAGTTTAAGTTAAGTTTATTATTAAGCAATAGCTGAACAGTTCCATTTTTATTTCTTGTATATTTCACGTACTGCAATTTTTGTTATTATTTTACTTCTCATGTACTATTTATGTAAAAGCACTCACGGTGTTAAAAAAAAAAGTAATGTTAAGTTCCATTTTGTTTGCTCATTTGACTGCTAAAAGAATTATTTTTTGGTTGGGAACTTCCTCGAAAGCTAGTAGTGCCGTGAGGACAGGGCTAATGTGCGGAGTTCTGTTATCTCAAGATAAAATATCTAATCACCTGATAGACTGCTTCCCAGAGATCTTGACCAGTAGTTCCTATTTGAAAGTGTGTTCTTTTGCAACGGTTCCTTATTCCATCCACAGATTTTAGACCCTGATGAAGGGAATGAGATTAATTTATTATTTTCTAAAATATATAATTTGATAAACTCATAGTAAATGGTGTAATTACGAGTATTTAATTTATTGTAAAACCATACAAGAGTCCCACTGCTCAAAGGTAGAGGAACTATGAAAGAAATGGGGGATGAGAAGAAGGGGAAATATCAATAAGAGTTAAGAATCTTACTGCTCTGCTACGAAGGTCTTCGTGAGGTGTGAATAAATTATTATTAATGTATAATAAGTAACAAAGTGCCACCATGTGTATGAAGATGTACAGCTATTTACGTGAATTAAATATATATATATATATATATATGTACATTTGAACATATTAGTGGGGTGAATTGCTCTTTGATCAAAGGTAGGCTGTGCATAGTTTTTTTAATTTCGGGTACAAGATACACAATGAATATTTGAAAATGGCCCTTGTATGATCATCGTTGTGGATAACTGAATAAATTAGCACACAAGTTCTTAAAAAAAATGTATCTTTTAATTTCTTTTAATGGTTTGATGTTTATCTTAGGGTAGGCCCAGCTTTTCAGCCTTCAAGGACTCCACGCTACTGGTACGTATGCATATCAAAAACACAATAATTATGGAACGAACGATAACAAGAAAATATCAAAACATACAAATAAACCTGAAAATAAAATAATAACTACATACGATAATGTACATAGTTCAATAATGATAAATTTATAAAATGAACAAAGTATTGACTTACATAATATGAAACAATATAGCGAGATATCCACAACTGTTAATATTATAAGTAATATCAGTATAGTGTAGATGACGATGCACTTAAAGCTCAATCGCGACACACATAATAAGAACTGTTCGTAGCTACTGATACCTGAAAAAAAAAAAGTGTTAGACGAATGAATAAACTTAGAATCAACATACAGAGGGAAGAAAGTTTGAAGTTAATTACTTTGGTAGGGGTGTTTGAACACCCATCACATTTGATGACCGTCAAATGGTTGATCAGTCATTTTGAATTTTTGACATTTGAACGGTTGCTGTTAAACACTGATTCGCGGCAAGCTTTAGATTTTGATTTATTATGATCAGCCGACAACCTGACCGTTATTCTTGAGGGCTGATCAAAAGCTGAAACGGGCCGAGAATTAGCGTTTAATGGGGACTGCTCAAATGACGGAAATTCAAAGTAGCACTGATCATCGATTTGGTCATGAAATATGATAGAGTTTGAAACACCAAAAGTGCCAGAATAATGAGATTGTATAGTACATGGAAATTTATTTCTTCTATATGTATTTGTTTTACAGCTCGATACCTTCTTCATTGCCCTCCAATGTGGAAAAGATGTAGTTATATATAGCTGTTCCTGCACCGTTGTAAGCTAGCACAATGACTTCATATGGGGTTAATTCTTCCAGGTCGTGTAGTTCCGTTTGTTGATACGTAGCATGGAAAAATGCTAAAAATTTAAAGAAACGTTGCTGATATCTTTTGGAGATTGTAAAATTCATTAAAATAATAAAAATTGAGAAGTACACTGGTACATGGCAATACCATATTTCAAGAAAATATTTTAATTTTTTTTTTGACAAACATGCTACCGGGCTTTGCTTGAGTTTTTTGAACAAATAAAATAAAGAAAAACTAAATGAATTTTTTAGAGTCAAATGGATATTTCAAAGCTCTGTACCTCATTATGGAAATAATGTTGAGAACTGAACGTAATTGAGTTGAATAGAAATTACAAATATAAAAATGGAGGATAATATTAACAAGTCTTGAACTTGAAATATGATATCGGTGTAAATGGCGTAAATTGAACTGGTCTCATTAGCTAAGTTGGTTAAGCGGTTACCCCAGATAGGTAGAGGTCCTGGGTTCGAGTCCCAGATGCGAAATCTTTTTAATTTCTGTTGTTATTTCGATTTTGTGGTTCATTTTGGATGTGTTATTATTATCTTCTTCAATGATTAAATATTACAACGAGGTTTACAAACTTCAATAAGTTATAAAAAATAAATTGACTTTTATAGATGTTTCATGGCTTAATATTCAGGCACTGTTTTATACATATCATTATGCGTCAAGGGTAAGTTTTTATGTATGTTTTAATTTATTTATTGTTTTGGAACATTTACATAGTATTAACAAGATCATATTTATAAAATTAGCATTGGAAAGTGCGTACGTTTTAAAAATCCAGTTAAAAATTTTCACAGGATGCATTCTTTTTGGTTTGGTAGAGATGCTAAATAATAAAACGAAATAAGGGAAATATATCATAATACATATAAGATACAGAAAGAGAAGAAAAAATAAAGTATGTAATAACATTTCTAACAGCACCATAAGGTATAATAAATATAGAACACTAGCTGATGTGTACCCGGCCTCGATCGGAATTTGGAATAAAGTTATGAAGTTGTGAATTCTTGTTTGTCATTAGGGTGCCATAATTGATTTGACAGCGAAAGTAACTATCTCCAAATAAAGAAACATTCATTTTAATATTTTATTTCATTCCAAATGTTTATTTTTTGCAAATATATTTAAATCATAAAGTTCTTAAGTAGGTACCTACTCGTGTTTTCCATTTTGAAAATATTCTACCCAAAAATTTTTTACCAGAATGTTATATCTATGGGCTAACCTGAATAAAAAAATGGCAGGTTCAATGTTTTTCATACTAAATTTAAAACGTCATAGCAACAGTTTTACATATTGAATTTCATTCAAACTACTTTCTAAACTTCCCAGCACTAATAAAAACAAACTGTGCTATTTTCAGCGAAACTGGTAGAGTAATTTTCGAGAACATCGAGGACAAACAAACAAACTTACATTGATTTTTATATATATATATATAGGTAAAACAAAATATAGAAAGTAAAGGAAAAAAGCAAATTACAGTATTTCTAAAAACACCACTATTTTCCATGACGTGATAGGAGACGACTAATTTGCTTTTTAAAATATGCAAGGCCGTTTATAAAGATGTTTATATCGTCACATTCTATATCAAGTGTAAATTGGTAAAACTCTTTAAGCCACAAATGAAAACATTACAGGAGTCAATGGAAATTAATATTTGACTATTCGTAAAACTAATTTTAAATCTTGATTTTTACATGAGAGTGAAGATTTTTTTTTTCCCGAAGTGATGATAAATATTGCATTTCTATTAATAAGATTATGAGATGTGAGGATGGACTCATTTAATTTTTAATGGTTTTTATGATACAGTTTTTAGTATGAAAAATACCCCTTCTTCTTGAGTCGCTTCCTCTTTGCTGAGGATAGTGACCTCCACTTTAGTCTCCTTGGCGTACAAGGCTCCTCCACTCCTCGCGATCCTGCGCTGCGTGGAGAGCTGCGGACACCAACATTCCATACGCCTGCGAAATTTGGTCACTCCAACGTATCGGTAACCTTCCTCTGCTTCTCCTGCCTTCCACTTTGCCAGTGACTATGATCTTTTCCAGGTTGGAGTTTTCGGTTTGGCGAGCAACATGTCCAAATAATCTGAGGATACGCTGTAGGCAGACAGTTGATAGCCTATTGCGGATGCCAAGCTCTTCCAGAATTGATGTATTTGTGTGTCTGGCTGTCCATATAATCCTGAACATTTTCCTCCAGCACCACATTTCAAAGGTGTCTATCCGCTTCCTTTCGCTGGCTCTGAGTGTCCATGTTTCCACACCGTAGAGTAATATGTTAAATTGAAATTTTTTTTTTTATGTAAATCAATTTTTATAATGTTATTATTCTGCAAGTGTTTTAGTTTTTATTATTGTGACAGATATTTTGGCATTCAAGGCCAATTTCAAACTGTGGTTAATCCATATTTCGACGACTTATTTACATGATTTTATTTAGTCCCACCCAATTCTAATTTGGACGGGTGTTTAAAATAATTATTTATTATCGGTAAAACTGATTTAGTTAGAAAATAATGAAAATTCTCTATTCCATAAGATTATTAAATTTGATTTATATTAAATTAAAAAAAATAAATTAAATTGAGTTCTACGAATTAAACACAAAAACAGTTAATTATATGGGGAAAATCAGCACCCGGACAAGTCTCCTCTCGGTGGTCTTTGTTATGCCTCTGTCACTCCATATCTTCTTCAATTTGCTCATGGCATCTTTTGTCACGCAAATCCTTCTTTTCACTTCTGTTTCACAACCTCCCTCGTCACTTATAGATGATCCTAGGTATATGAAGTTATTCACCGTTTCTACGTCTGTTTGAGCATTTGTTCCTACAAAGGTGTTTGCCTTGTCAATCACTATTAGTTTTGTTTTGACTTTGTTGATCAGTAGACCTAGATTACGGCTTTCTTCTACTATTTTAGAAGGAAGTGATTAATTTCTTCTTCAGAAGAGGCGATGAGGGTAGTGTCATCTGCATGTCTGAGATTGGAGCATTTTATTTAAATACATCCAACTAAAATGATTTTACCATATTGTCACTTGAAAATTATGACATCACTTAAAAGTAATATTCTCAAAAATTGTGGCTTGAAGGGTTTTATCCATTTGCAGTCCAGATCTTGGGCCAAAATAGGCAATATTGCTATTAAATAACTCAAGATAAAATGGTTTATGACTATGAGTTCTTCAAACGATTGGTATTCACTTTGCGGCGTCATTATTAAAAAGTGAATTAAAAAATATGCTTTGTATTCACCACTTTATAAATATACATAGATATCTACATGTTTCGAAAGGGTTGCTTTCTTCATCAGGAACATATGAATACTATATTTGTATTCATATATTCCTGATGAAGAAAACATCACTTTCGAAACATGTAGATATCTATGTATATTTATAAAGTGGTGAATACAAAGTAAATTTTTTAATGCATTTGGTTTGACTCCTTAAATAGTGTCTATTAGGAATGTTGACGTGAATACTAATTATATAATGAGTGGTTTCGAACTTGTTGTGAATAATTTTGTATGAGCATATTAAGTCAGCAGACTCTTCTTTTTTCCAAAGTAAGAAAATTAAAGTATCGAAGTCGTTCCTCGTAAAATTGGAGTAAGGCGTTTAATCAATGTTCGAAGGATAATAGTCTTAGAATTTTTTTTTAATGGAAATTCAACAGTTTTGCTTATTTCTTGTAATATGTATTCCATACACATAACACTCCCATAATAAAATAAACAAATAATTTTCTCTACTGTAATTTCTATCAATAGCACGATTGAGTAGCACAGAAGAAAATTATAATGAAGTACTCACGGGTCCAATTGAGCTGTCCTTGTGGGGTGTACTTAAATAGAATTCTTGTAAGGGGGCACATAGTGTTATTTGGCCACTTGTTGAGATTTAGTTTAGTTAATCCAGGTGTTTGGTCGAATAATTCTAATTCCGGCAGTTTATCACTCAAGCCTCCTATTCCAACAAACATATTCAGTAGCACGGGCAGGGTTTCCCCAATAATGTTACGGAAAGTGATTTTCCCTTCAAAGGTGGTTCCGCACATTGATGCCTAGAAATTAAAATGATTATCAACTGACTTTTATAACGCTGGCTGTTCCAACGCAATCTATCCCATCATATGATATATTGTGACACATTGTATGGGGTTTAGGAAAACTTCATGGAACACATATGCAACATTCGTACACGGAGATATCAGGTTATGAGTGGGATTACATTAATTTATTAAATAATTCAGATTTGATTCAATCGGGATTGAATGGGCGGTGTAATATACTATCCGCCTCATTTATAAAGATTTACAAAGCTAGAAACAATTAAGTAAAAAATAAATTAAACATTCACTAAATGGATATTAATGATCCAACAAGACAAAAAAAAACCAGTTGGAAAAACATAATTTTTTTTTACCTGTTTTTTAACCATGGGTTTGTGAACATTAGATTTTGCCCAATCAGCATTGGGATAACGGGAAGAATATATATTTAGATCTGGAAGTTTCAGTAAGTCACTCAACATGTTTGTTTCTCCATCACCGGATATCTTGGAATAAGGAAAATAACATTATTACGATAGGTATAGATAATAAATTATGGTTTCTATTTGATGAGTGATTTCGGAATATAAAATTAATTTATGAATCGAGTTTTCGTGAGGTTCACCAAGCCTGACAAAAGATGTCTCAGAACAGAACATGGACAGAAAATGACCATACTTATTTATGTACATATAATGTATATTATGTACGGAGAAAAAAATTGAGTTTGTCAAGTGGGTAATGTGCACACCATTTATTCATAGGTCAATGCAGTGATTTCATTTGGATGTTTAGAAAAAAATTATCGGTTGGTAAATTTCAGTCCAAAAGTGAAAAACTGACTCGACAATTATAAAAACCTAATATTTAGAAATTTCCAGTTTGAAATATATCAACAAAAATGATTATTTCGTTTAACTTTTTTAAAAAAATATCATAAATTAACCATGTGAATAAAGAAACATGATTACCATGCAGGAATTCTTAGAATCCTCTTGTATTCTGGTCGAAGTAATATTTTCTTCCCTGTTTACATGGCATTGCACGCTTACACTAATTCCTGCAAGTGTCACATTAATCTGAATCAATGGATCCGCTGCGAACATAAAAATACATGATATGTATTAAGAATTATGTCTTCCTTGAATAAGAAATATGGAGAAATATAAAAAAAAAATTATCAGCATTTTTTAGAACATGCCACATAATAAGGAACTCCAGTGAAAAATATAATGGCTTTAAAAATATATATTCGTATAGATCAGCAAACACCGATTCTGAATATATAACTTTTATTGTAATTATACGTAGATTTTATAAATCGTTATATAAAAGTGACCTAAAAACTGTACCACCAAAACACCATGTTCTGTTGATACTCCTGCTTCTGACGTCACACGCGCCGTTTTTGAGCCCAACATTAACTAGATAAGTTTTTTTCCGCTCTTAATATTGCTTACGGCTTATAATTTCGCTGTTTATTGTTTATTTTGCCCGTAAAATCAATATGTTTGTTTATTGCGACTACTGGAGAGTTTTTGCTTGAAAATTTATACCAATTTTAACGAATTTGTCTAGGTAATAATCTAATCCTTGCACAACACAATGTTATTGGCACTTTGGTAATTATTTCTTCAGTTATTCTGGAAGCGGAGGATTTCTAATGATACCTCAAACCTGTTATTTCTTATAATGCATAATTTTTTTATTTCCAGCCATTAAAGTTACGTCAACTGCTACTGCTGTCACTGTTTGTCAAGTCTGCAGATGCTGCGCATGCGTCAAAACTGACGCATGCTTAGAAAACTGATGGAGGCTATTAACGCAAGCGATTCTGATTTGCCTTTCATACATAATTCAAAGCATTAAAGGTTAAAATCGCATCCAAAAAATTCTAGCCATATGCTGAGAAAGTTCGAAGAAGGAATAGTTTTGTATCACACCTGTTATTTTGTGATATTACCTTATATTGCTATATTAGTCTATCGGTATTATGTTATTCATCGTGGGTGTTGTTAAGTGTTTTTCATGTCATTTTTGCATTGATTGATTAATTCTTCTGCCATTTTTTTTTTTTTTTACATGAATACCGCACAAGAGTCTCAACTGCTCCCAACCGTCTGGAGCCAGTGAGACTATGGCATCCCCAATTGGGAAATGTAGTGAGGCTGAAGGTATTGGGAAGGGGAAGGAGAAGGGGAAGAGGAAGGTGGGGAAATACCTGGCTATTCAGATCTGGTCACCAAACACGGCTAAAAGCCATTTCAAGCAACGTTTCAATTCTGAATGGTGGTCTTTCACCAGGGCGATACTGAGAGTATCTTCCACTCTGGAACATTCGCAAATATACTGTATATTATTTTTAATTAATTAATTGTGAAACGGCACAAATTAATTAAGTAAAATTTACTTGCGCACACCGGGATTTGAACCCGCGACCTTAGGATTCGTAGTCAAGAGCCTTACCCCTCGACCATGGAGGCCGTCAGTTTACTTTCGCATTATGAATTCTCCTGACACTCCTATTTTTTTATGCGAATTACGCACGAGAGTCCCAACTGTCCGAAGCCAATGGGACTATGACATCCCTTATTGGTATGTTGTAAGGGTAAAAGGTATGGGGTGGGGAAGGCGATGGGGAAGAGGAAGGTGGGGAAATACCGGGCTATTCAGATCTACGCACTAAATACGGTTAAAGCCATTTCAAGCATCTTTCACTTTGGAACGCACCATAAATATACTATATATATATATTACTTTTAACGAATTAATTGTAAAATTACGCAAATTAATTAAATCAAATTTACATGCATACGCTGGGATTTGAACCCACAACCTCCGGATTTGTAGTCGAGATTAAAAAAAAAAAAAATTTCGAACTTTCTTCCGTTTTTGTCGATTTTAAATCCCGAATGACTAATTTTTAGGGGTAAATCATTTAATACAGTAGACACAATTTGCGTACAATTTGAAATCAAAATGATCTCTGTAGACCTAATAGGGTCTAGGGCAAAATGATTTAAAATTTCGTAATATTTTTTCATTTCTAGCTATTTTTATAGTTTTTTTCATTTTTGACACCGAAGGAATAATTTTTATAGAAATATCGGCGATACCAAAGATTTATTAATATTAGATAACGATGAATATCGAAGGAATCGAGCACGGTCAGTAACGCCTGTACTTATTATCGATATGATAGACTGTCTATAGTTAGTGATAAGATAAACAACATAATATACCATTAGTACCGTTATGCTATATGTTAAATATTCTACGTCACATTGTACATTACGTGTATTATATTATGATTTTAACTTCTAAAACAAAATTTGTCACTACGCACTCCATTTTTTCTATTAATTTAACCACCAACTCTGTAATATAATCATGTAAACCATTTTATTATTATTATTATTATTATTTTAAGCATATTCTTGTGACACTTTAGGAAACATTACTGTGTAAATATATAACCATCTGAATGCAATATGTACACTCCGCTTCTCTACACAAGCATTGCTTAAAAGAGAAGTATAATATTGCAATGAATTAAATTGTACTAAATTACAATAATGAAAAAAAGAGCGTTGGGAAAAAAAAAAAATTGTACAGCGTCCTTTATGTGATTTTCGCCAAAATGGCGCTATAAAAATCATCAAAATATTATCATCACGTACCAAATCATTATTCAATAGATATGAATACCAAAATATCGTTTAATATCTCGGAACGGTCAGAACACTAATATCTGTTGACCCGGTATCGATATATCAGATATGCAGCAGTATCATAATACGCATTTCTGTTACCAACATGTGCCCTAGTCTTCCAGTTTAGGTTTTAAAAAAGTTGGATATGGACTTTCTTTGAACGCTGATAAATTGTTAATCAGTTGCGGATATGAATGTATTTTTGCACTTTGGTACAATGCACCTACAATAGTAACGAGACTCTGATATTCTACAATGTTTCCTTCAATTAAAAGCAGTTAAATTTGAGTATAAAGTTCTCGAAGTTTTGTATGAAATCCATACAAAATCGATTACTGCCTATTGAACCCTAATCCGACTGGCTCGTGTGACGTCACACCCAACAAGTTTTGGTGGGCTTTAAAAAATTGAAACTTCAACAATTATTTTAACCATGAAAACAAACTTTAAAATAAAAATTTAAAAAAAAAAAACAGAAAATTAAGTTAGGATGTAAACATTAATAAAAAAAAATAAAAAAATGGACCTGAGTTCCTTATTAGATCTGTATGCACTGAATCATTGTTAACTTAATCTATTCATAAATTAATACTTACCTTTGGATTTTTTTCTACAAGTACCAGACGAAATATTTTTACAAGGGAACATACATAATTTATATTTGGAATAAATCTAAGGAACACAGGAATGTCGAAATACAAAAATTATATCGAAAATACAAAAAAATTAATGTTTCAAAAGGTTCACTAGCGCCCATATAATGTGAAAGTTTGGAGTTTGATATTTAAAAACTTTAAACACTTACTATAAATCAAATGAATTTAGTTGTATGCGAACTGAATTTTTCAATTAAGAAAGAAAAAGCTAAATAGCAAAGTCAGCAATGTGATTGATATTGTAACTCCCATGGGCGTGATTAGCAGTGATCGTGTTCATGGAAATTTTTGTAAATCTGCTTTAACGAAGACGATATGTAAAATTTATGAAAAGAATTGAATTGGAATAGGTTTTAACTTCTCTGCATTTTCCATCAATGGAATATGAAACTGTGAGAGCCCTTTATAATATTATGTTCAGATATTAAATAATGTACTTTAAATAAATTGCTAAAAATGTTCACAAAGTTAAACAAACCATTGTCATTCCTGGATATTTTCATAGACTGTGTTGAGGGAGCATGGCTGTCTACTGTCAATGATGGGGTAGAGGGTATTATTGGCGAATCAGTGCGTATTTTAACAACCAGTGATTTACTGGGAGTACTGTCACCGCCTCTGTTTGATGCCTTCACACGAATAGTGTAAGTATTTTCTGGCAATAGCTCGTTTATAGTAATTTCCTTCGGGCTATCATCAGCGATGTATTTTGCTTCCCATTTACCTTTAATGAATATAATATCGATTACTATTGAATTGTATAATAATAATAATTGTTGATATGTGATAATGAAGAGAGTGAAGAGAGTGATATTAAATAGGGCCAAGAGAATTGTTCTAAACAAAGATATATGTAATATGTATGTAGTTTAGTAAAAATAAATGGGTGTAAAACAGAACTAAATTTTAATTTTTAAAAATAACCCTATGTCCTTTAATGATAAACATATCACAGAAATTTATGATGATAGGAGGTTAAAAAATTAAAATATTACATGTGTGGTATTTTTACCGTTAAAATATATAATAGAGTATGGAGATTAAAAAGTAATTGATAAATATGTTTGTATGTTGATTAGTATAATATGTTTGGATGAACTGTAATGACATGCAATGCTCACTGGATGAGGTATATTCAACAATAAACAGGACAGAGTCATTGTCCTTCTTCTGGTGCTCCCAAGTCACTGTTACGCTTGTCTTGCTGTTTTCAACAGCCCTAACGTTATAAGGGCTTGATGGCTTGGGTTCTTGCATGACAAACAGAAAGACGATCACTGACGTATTCCCATAGAAGTTCCGAATACTACATTTATACTGAGCAGTGTCTGATGAGTCTACTTCCGAAATCACCAGCGTGGATGTAAGACCAGTTTGTGTGGATTTATCAATAATATTATATCTGGGAACAAAATTGTAAAAAACATTATTCATATATTATTTGTAGAAACATGAAGGTGTGTTTAGACCAAACGAACATATGCTCGTTCTTTCCCAAGTCTGGCAAAATTCTCTTGGTGTAAATGGTTTTTGTTGAGCGAATGACCACTCTTTTTGGTTCTACGAATGTTCGCTGCATTTCTACCTACCGTACCTAGAATGTTCTAAGAATGCTCGTTCGTTTGGTCTAAACACCCCGCAGAGCGGAGCGAATTTTTCAAAATGTTCTTCGCTCGCTACTGAACATACTAATATATATTTACTAATAATTAATGCTTATTGTTGAACTCAAATGGATTGGACCCAAGAAAAATGTTTACAATTGGTCGAGATTTGTCGAGAGCATAGATATTGGCGGATATAATAATAATATTAACTTATCCTTTATAATTTTGAATTGTTACAAGTAATAAAATTGTTGTACATATCCCTAGTTAGAAGTCTAATAGAACATAATTCCATAGTGTGGTCGCTTTTCTACAAAGTACATATTCATAATGTAGAAAGAATTCAAAGAAAATTTTTACGTTTCATAAATTTTAAAGTTAACATACCTTTAGAGCACATAAATTACTCATCGTTAATGAATATTTTAAATATGTAAATTCGATTGTTCTGAACTCCTGCATTTAATCAACTTGTACATACCCAATCGAACTACAAGACAGACATTAACATTTTACATATCTATATCCCGCTCCAACTATAGTTTAAATTCCCCAATTCAATGCTTACACAGTCTTGGTAACAAATACTTAAATGATATAGATGTATTTGACAATAATCTGAACTTGGCAAATTTCAAAAGAAGGATGAACGAATTGTTTCAGCCTAGTATATAAATTATTGTTAACTACAACTTTTACATTATTTACTTATTTGTTATTAATGTTAATATTGACTTTGTGGATATTGTACTATTTTTTTTTGTTACTGTATATTTTTAGCTTCGGTGCAGTTTTAAAATTTTTCTTTTTTCAAGTGTAACTTAACTTTTGTTGTAGCTTTTCAAGTGTAACTTACCCTTTTCAAGTGCAATTTAACTTTTGAGCATGTTATCTATTTTTTGTTTTTCTTATGTGATTTTAAAAATGATGTATCTGTATGTAAAAGCCCTCTGGGCGTGTAAATAATAAAAAAAATAAACAAATATGTTACTTATAGGATTTTTCATGTGTTTGCTCTCTATGATGCAATATTGACATCATCCAAAAACTTCTCTTTCTTTTCTTTTTGTTTAATTGATGTATAATAATAAAAGCAGGACATTTATTTACTAGCTTTTCATCGTCAGATATACTTATAATAATAAAAATCTGAATAAAAATTGAACAGCTAAAAACGCCACTGAACATTAGTGAAAAAAAATATCGCTTTAACAAACGAACAAAAACAATGAGCGTTCGTTCTGTATTTGCTCGGTTGGTCGAAACACCACTTAAAGTTGCTTTGTGAATATGGAAGGCGATCAGGAACAGAATGCTCTGGTTTATGCTCTAGGTTCTTGCTCATTTGGTTTAAATGCACCTAAGATGCTTATTCATCTATACGCAAAACAAATTTATAGACAAAACACATCAGATCGATCCGCAAGTTTACAAAAAACTACGATATCTGGATGTCGCATCCCAAATTTTTATTGTCCATATTAAGAAGGGGTATTGTGTAAATGTGCCTTAGAATCATAGAATTAAGTTTTAAAAGGGACAAAATGTTTGAAGTGTTTTTTCTGTGAACGAGATTACAATATCATTTGGGACCGATCTCAGACTGACATGATACTGCAAAAGAGGCAAGGGTGTCCTCAAAATCATCCAGAAAGGCAGAAGAGGAGGAGAATGTCAGCTTAGAAGGTTATTTACAATTATTTATCAAAAAATGCCATGTGAAATTAAAAATGCCTTTATATGAAAACCACATATTTCTAACTGGCCGGAAACACAACTTCTACTTTCAATACATTTAACTGTGTCTTTAAAATGAAATTATCTCAGGAAGTATGTTCAGATTTAATCTTTCGTTGTAAACTTTTTTTAGTTATGAATTATTTTTCATGAAATTTTGTACCTTAAAATGAACTTTTTATTTTCTATACATATGAGATCATCTTATTTGAAACGTAACTGAAAAATTTTGGTTGTTGGTGCCAGTTTATAAAATCAGAGAAAAATCTTTCTGGCCGCAGACCGCTGTCCGTAAGAGGAGGCTTCCTTTGGTGAGCTCTGACGTCGCCAATACATACATGTTTCTTTTTATAAATTGAAAATATTTTAGAGAGTATGTACAATAAAGGTTTTAAATCAGATTTTGTATTACATATATTTTAATTATCCTAAAGAAATTATTGAAAATAGGCTATTTTTCCAGGCACTAGAGCGGCATTATCCCTTAACTTCTAGTGCGCCGAGATTGCCCATCGGATATGTAAAATGTATATCCGTTGAAGGTCGGCGTATCCGATGGGCAACATAAAAACATACTTTCTTTTCATATATATGTAAAATATAATTAGCTATCCTGGAGAAACTACTAATGATTTATATGCATTTTTACATGGCAAGACGGTGCAATTTACAAAAACCAAGTAAGTTAGTACAAATATAGACTCAGCCGGTGTACGGCGGGCCGTACGCAATATTTTATACTCGGCACATTGTGGAAATATTAGGCAGTGGGAGTTCGGCATTCTAACGGTTAAAGACATATCACTGATAGCTCTATCGTAACCTTTTTTATTTCTCTTAAACATCGCATGTATCAGAAAGAGAGGCAATAGAGAATCTTTCAGCGGCGGGACAATAATACAGTTTTCAGAGAAGAAATTCGAACATTAAAATAAAGAACAGAACAGGAGAGAACATATATTGAGAAGTAAAGACATGTTGTGGATAATACATACAATCGCTTAAGAGAGATTAGACAATCTCAATTTTTAATGTTACCTTGCTGTATTTTTTAGTCCATTATAATTGTTTTCTTTTGTCCACCTGGTACTGAGGGGGAAGGTGCCATTAGCAGAGCACTGCAGCTTCGCTACCCCTCCCACTTGCACGGCCACAAAGCCTATATTCAAAAGTGGTGCGGTGGGGGGAGCTAAAGTTAACATAAAAAAAACATATATAACATTAGTAAAACTATCAACCAAAAACAGAAAAATCGTAAATGCAAATAAAAATATTCTGTCTGATCATCAGATATTCACAGTATTTTTCATACTAAAAGATTTACGGATTTTAAAATACTAACCAAGCACATTTTGTTCTGGATAAATACAAAAAAATGGAAGATAAGTATAAGCAGGTGCATTTTTTTCCTTTCTATTACATGATATCCCATAAGACTTCCAATTTCCCGAAGCAAGTGGAATCATGGAAATTGGTGATTATTGTGTTGCTGAAGGAAGTGGGGGAAGGAAAGGAGAATGGAAAAATGAAGGTTGGGAAGTATCAGGCTCTGATTCAGATCTGGTCACTTAACATTAAAAAAAGTTTGGATTCTTAATGGCGGTCTTCCCAGGGTGATATTGAGAGTATGAGTAAGTACTACCACCAGAATGAGATGCAGATATATTAAATATTCATTTATTTTTACCATCTCAACCACCCTGGGCTTAACATAGAACCCTTGCTACTCTTCACAGAAAGGTTAAAGATACAGTGGCTAAGATACAGTTAAAGTTAAAGTTAAAGGTTAAAGATACAGTGGCTAAGATACAGTTAAAGTTAAAGGTTAAAGATACAGTGGCTAAGATACAGTTAAAGTTAAAGTTAAAGGTTAAAGATACAGTGGCTAAGATACAGTTAAAGTTAAAGTTAAAGGTTAAAGATACAGTTAAAGTTAAAGTTAAAGGTTAAAGATACAGTTAAAGTTAAAGTTAAAGGTTAAAGATACAGTTAATGTTAAAGTTAAAGGTTAAAGATACAGTGGCTAAGATAAAGTTAAAGGTTAAAGATACAGTGGCTAAGATACGGTTAAAGTTAAAGTTAAAGGTTAAAGATACAGTGGCTACGCCATGTACTAAGAAAACTAAGAATGCGAGAAGACTGACTTCTACTGAAAATACTGAATTAATTTCCAGAGAGAAGTACTACTACGCAAGGAGAGACTGGGCCTGCAATGAATGGAGGCTGCCCAAGTAGCGCAGAACAGGGACCCGATTAGGACAAGGAGAGAAGGATGCGATGAAATTGGATATGCAAATAACTTTTAAACTGATTTTATTGCCCCTCTAGGATTAAGAACCCAGAAGCTCTGAATCTTGTGATGAATTCGAGTCTTAGCAGGAAAATCTTTTTTTTTATACTTTAAAATAATTCATGTAAATTTAGAGTCTCGAAGGATAAGGGAGCGTTGCACATCTTAGAACGATTTCGAGGTGGCTGAAAGGAAAGTACCAGAGCTTCATAGAACTCATAGAAGGAGAATTTATTGTAAAAACATTCCTTAATAATGAATTATGACTTGTGACTTGTGAATCCTAAACAAACATATCGAAAGCGACGATAACGGGATTATACAAAAACGAACACTTGAAAAGAATACATGTGAATGTTACAGGCTGGGTTACAAGATGTACCCAGAAATATTCCAGTGACGGCGGGTGGTATAAACTCGGCGATGGAAAAATATCCGAAATAATCGTTGATTGGATTGGAGAGTTGTGCAATTTCGGCGTGAATTACGTATTTGGAAAGGGGGAAGCAGATAGGAACATTGTCTAGATTACCATTTTGGGTAAATATAATGATTTACAAGCATATTAATTGACATACTAAATAGAATAAACACGGTGTAGTTGATGTTAAAAATTAACTAGTTGCTATGGTTCGAAACCGCAAACTAGTGCCTCACCTAAAATACCTAAAACAAATTAAATAAGGATTTTTCAACGACCCGAGTATAAGTCTTGGAGACGCCACTGTAATCGGAGAGTCAAAATGAATCTGCGACGCGTTGAAAGATGAGCGCGGTTTGTTTCGGGATAAGACATAATGTTAGAGAATCTCAAGGGTTTTGGATGGCTGCAGGTAGTAAATTATCAAAGTTATGATGGTATGAAGGCGAGAATTCTTCTTTTATGGGAGGGTGATAAATTAGGTACCAACGTTTAAAGCAAGGTGTTGAAATAATGAAATTACCGAGGCACGTTGAAGAATTAAATAATGTGACATCTCTAAGAAACAGGAATTAATTATTGATTTTAGAAATGAGTTGGGACATTCTACCTCTCCTTAGGACTGAAGATAATAAATTATCAAGTTAGTGATGAAATTGTTATGAATAATATATCCAGATGCGCATTGAGAGACCAGTGTGCCTGTTTTGTTAATATTTTGTATGCGAGAAAATAAATAAAAACTTATATGAGTAAGTAGTTCGATCTTGAATGCGATTCGGTGTCCAGCGCAACTGGGAAGCTGCCTTTTATTCTGCATTCAGATTTACGGTTTTGTGAGGAAAGGAATAGGAGATAGGTATAGTCTTGATGACTTCGATTGTGAAATTGAGCTTACCTAGGTTTAAGTCACTAGCTGCAGGTCCAAGTTGTCGTTATCTATATAACTCTTAGATGTAAATCACTAATTATAAGCCAGAATTAGGAAATTTCTAAGCTGTAAGCCATTAGTAATGAAACTGATATGTAAATTGTTGGATGTAGTCTAAGAGATAGGGTATATATGGTGGAAGTGGCCCATTTGTTATTGTTATTATTGTTACCTGAGCGGATTTCTTGGCACGCGTGAGTGCCAAATGTACCGTGATACTAGCAGGAACGGTACCTATTTTGGTTCGATAGTGGGATCAAACAGTAAGTAAATATCTTACTCAGAATAGTTGGTTTATAGGAGATAATTTAAAAGAATTATAAATTCGTTTAAGTTGGCGAAGGATACCTAGTACGGACCTGTGCGTCGAATAACGGGAAGATAGTCGGTTTTTTTGGAGAGTTGGGCAGAAGGTACGTGGTCGATTCGGGGGAAGGGGGATAGTGAGTTTTAGATAGTCAGGGAGGGTGGTTGTTTTTGATTTGATAATGCGAGTGATATAGCGGGTTATAGATAGGCAGATAGGGTAGTTAGTTTTTTAGAAGACGGGAGCGAATGTGGTGGTTTTTTTTTTTGAGGAAGGAGTCTGTACTAGAGGTTGCATGGTTTTTTGCATGCATAAAAATACGTGATAGTGGTAGTTGTTTTGCGGGTTTTGTGTGTGAAATTAAACAAAAAAATTTGGATATGCACTAAGAAGTAGGGTAAGTTTTTATTAATTTACTAACAAGTACATTAACCCGTTTCTTAGCATTTGAAAATCCAATAACGTTAGACAGTTGGCCGTGAGATAAGTCGGAAGAAATAGTTGATTGCGGGCGTATCGGTATTTAAGTAATTGAGAAGTGATTAAGTGAGAGTGTATAAATAAAGTGTTTGAATTGAAGTTGAGTGGGATTAGTCGCGGAATACGTCGGGCGAGAAAAAATTAAATTACGTGCTGGCCGATTTTAAGTAATTGTTTTGTTTTTGGACTTAGGAAGTTTCATTTGATTTGTTTCTTACAATTAAATAAAGTTTTAAATAAATTCTTTTAAATAGTTGTTGGATTGATTTAACAATAGTTTGATTAAATTCAATAATAGTTTGATAAATATTGAAGTTTCTAAAATTCATTATAATTAAGTTGATACTAAAAATTACTTCTGTGAATTAATTAAAATTGGTGGTTTTAAGTGAAATTTTAATAATCGAAAGTGTTTATAAATAAAGTGTTTGAATCGAAGTCTTCTAAAATTCAGTATATTTAAGTGAAGTGATATAAAAAAAGTGACCCAGTAAATAAAGTGTTTTGTGTTCGAATTAATATTGTATTAAAATAAATTCTCTTGTTGATCTAATACAATAATAGTTTCATAAATAGTGAAATTTCCTAAAAATTAATAATACTTAAATTACGTTAAAGATTCTAAAAGTTGTAATTAAATTAATTTTCTCAAAACTGTTAGAGCAATGTGATAATAATAATAATTTAATAAATATTGAAAATTTCTAAAAATTAATAAAGTTATTTGTTTAAAGATTTTAAAATTAGCTTCTGTGAATTAATTAAAATTGTTTAAATGAAATATGATTTAATTCATATTTTATGTTGAACTGAATTTATTACGAGTTTAAGAAAAATTAAATATAATTGCGTTTAAAATAATTTAGTGAAAGTTTAAAAACAGCTGAGTCTTAGTTTCATATAATTCATTTTTAATACCTAGCGTGGGATTAATTTCGTCAAAGAAAAATAATAAAGTTCTAAAATATTACCAAGCGTTCGGTTTACGGATTTAATTAATAGTTAGTAGAGAGAATTACGTGAGTACAAAGAATAAAATAGGAAAATAAAACAACAAATATTTAAATATTGTTTAATAATATCCGGATTGAGAGATCATTAAATTTGAAGAAATAGTACAAATCGGTAGATCACGAATTGAAATTAGGAAACACTAGATTGTATTAAGTAAATATTTCTAACTTAGATTAAACATTCCAGTCAGGGAAGTTCAATATTTTCTGAATCTTCATATTGGCGTGTATAACCCGTCTGGAAAAATTATGAATTTGTCGGAATTCAGGTGAGTCAAATTAATATACAAGTTTTCAGGATCCCGGGGAAGGCGAGGATGGAGATATGAATTATATTTCTAATGACTTATAAGTACATGTATTGTATGTGTGTATATGTAAATATGTATATATATATATTTATATTTAATGTTTAATATATAGGTCAATACTATACGACCGTTATCTATCATGAGTGAATGTTTTGTATACGTGATCAAAGCCGTTCTAATCAAATATTTGAGTTCAAATACATTTTATGATACCCAGCGGGTACATCTTCCTTTATGAGATATTTTACGATAAATCTTTCCTTTCGCATTGAATTATAATTAAACTAGTACTATAGATAATTCAATTGTCTCACTCATTACCAGCACTTGACTTTTAAATATTCAAAAATACCTATTTTTTTCCATAAATACATTTAAGTATTTATAAAAATTTCCGGTAGATACCTAAGCCTTTACTAAGAGTATATATGTGTGTATGGATATATATATATAAAGAAAGTGTATAATGTATCTATCAAATCTATCTGGCCGTTATTTATTTTATGTTTATTTATATACAATGTTTAATATATATATATATAAAACCATTTATTATATTTATGTATATGTCCTATAAAAACTGTTTATTTTATTAGTATATATTTTCCCTAACACTTAAATTCGAAAACTAACGTTACTAATTATAAACATCCCAAACGATTTTTATTAATTCAAAGATCGTTATCATTCTAAAACAAACCAATGAATCCTAATTGTTATGCTTCCTGACGGAGGTCTCTGACACTTAATAACTGTCGCATATCTCAATGACACACTTCCTCGACTGTTATTAAAACTAGGTCAACATTCCAAACCACACCCTCCTTTTATCGAAGTATGTAGATACGTATAAGTATGTATATATATTCGAATTTCAGTACATCTTACGAAGAATAAGTACTTTAACAAACGTCGACATTTAATTGAAAAATAACTATCATCTTTTGCGATGGACTATCATCTTTTAGAAATCACGTATTTGTAGTTTGCGTACATAAATATTTTTATAGCGCCATTTTCATAGAAAGATTCAATTCAAAGGCGCTCCACACCCGTTCGAACATATTGATGAATTCAACAGAACAAACAAAAACCCACATTATTAAAAATATCAAAATAAGCATAATCATTCGTCGACAATACGTTCCCAAATTATGTTATAAAATTAATTTTATCTTCGACTTAGGTTTTCAAGGTTCAGGCCTTGCAAATTTTGGGCTTTTTGGAGTCCTACCTTTTCTCCAAACAAAAATCAATCTACAGTTAAATTCAAACTACAAGAGATAGCAGGGTCTCATTAAACCAACCTGTCAACCAAACCAAAAAGTAATATATCATGTATATTGTATTATCACTTTTACGTATATTCTTATGTAATATGTCTGAATATCTGGCACAGATTCACGACCTGTGTTGGAGATGTCAGATCCACAATTTTCTGGGAAAACTGGAGTATTGTGGATTATAAAAACTCGTATTGTTTACATATATTTATAATTTGTACCTATCGATTGGGCAGAAATAATTGCTGATTTAAGCGTGGTTATCTCTGAACTCTTGATGCGGGGGACGGCCTTTCAACCCGGACTTTGCAAAAATTCGCAAGTCTATAATGTTGTTTGACGAGGGGACGGAACCGGTTTGATCTCCTTTAAATATAACTGTCTGGAGGACGGGAATTCGGAGGGTCTCGGACCCATGGATAAGGAAGGTGCTCTTTCCGTCGCGGTACAGGGGATGACCAATAGCGCACGAACTGAAAATTGAAGAGGTTACGTATACCGTTTGGTCAGGCTGTACGTCTGTGTGGGGAGAGTTACTGACCGGAAACGTGGTCATCTGAGTACTTTAGGGGTAGGTCTGGAGCCGAATTGCAGCAAAACAAACCGTATTCGATCTCTCGTCATAACAAAAGCTGTGTAAACTAAAACCTAATCATGTAATTTTCCCAAATTTAGAAGAGGATGGAGATGGCGCCAAAACAAGTAAAACTGTACCTTTTAACCATGAAATTCATTGAAACTAACCCATGTAGAATAACACTTAGTACGATGAGGAAAGGCGATAATACTGTGATCATTACATTTATGTATACCAAATTTAAAATCGAAACTACGTCGTATTATATAGATCAGGAATAGTGCAATTAGTATAGCCCAGAAGCTAATTTTTCCCATTAAAACTCACGATAGAAGAAAAATAGAAAATTTAGGGGTAAAGTTAGGAAAATGCTAGTCTTCCTATAGGAAATTAACGTAGATTGCATAGTAGGATAATAATAGAGAGTTCAGAACATTAAAGTCTAAGATAGGAATGTTAGGAATACGAATTCTGTCAATGGTATGCGAGAGTCTGCCTACGCTACAAAGAATAGGGGTTACCACAAATAAGGCCTTGTTTTTCCAATAGTCTGAAACAAAAAACAACACAACGTAGACTCGCGAAAAGCTTGGGAAATTGACCACATTGGAGTGCAAAATTTCCGTGAAAATCATTAAAATCGGAAACACTCGAATGTTAGCATAGGGCTAGACGTTACACGCTGGCCAAGGAGGAGAAAAACCTCAAATTGAAAGGAAAACTACAAAGAGTTTTCCAATCACATTAGTTAGGAAAATTTAAGGCAGCAGTAGAGGAGTCATCTTAAATCGGTGGCGCGAACGAAAGTCTATTGCTAAATTAAATCATAAACGAAGGAAGGACGGGCCATCACATCTTTAAAGCCTAGTAGGGGGGGGGGGCCATCTCAGCTGGCGCCGTGTGACCAGGAGTTTGTAGTAATACAAGATAGGTATATTTTCGTATTTGTTGACAGATAACGTATTCAAAATAATTAGAATTAGAAATACCTAACTAAATTTGATGTTAGCCAACCCTCAATTAAAAAATAAAAAAATTAAAAATAAAAAAAACTAGAAACGTTCAGACAAAAGTAGTTACGAATTACTAGCGAAGCAGTTAACAATACAAAAGAATTAGAAAAATAATAAAATTTACTAAAATTTGATGTTAGTCAACCTTCTATAAAAACTAGAAATGTTTAGACACAGAGATTTGGGAATTATAATTGAAGTGATTCACAATACAAAGAACCGGAGAGAGATATTCAATCCACGAACGTTATTGTACCATTTAACGTAGACATAGAAGCAATAAAGATAGTTATCTTTTAACAGAAAACCATGCAAGTGTTAAATTCACAGAAAATAGAGACGCAAGTTTTGAAATAGGACAGTTATTATGTTGTTAAAAATAATAGTCTTGAATTTTCCAACCTCGACGAGTCCTCAGTGAAGTATAGTTTGGGAGGAGGAAAGGAAAACCCAAGGAGTTTTCTTAAAATTAGATTTGATGGTATCTAACCTTCGATAAGTGACTAGGGAATTATAGTTTGGGAGGAGAGAAAAATGGATATTAGAAGCTTTGTTCAAAACAACAGTTTGAGGTAATCTAACCTTCGATAAGTGACTAGGGAATTATAGTTTGGGAGGAGAGAAAAATGGATATTAGAAGCTTTGTTCAGAACAGCAGTTTGCGGTAATCTAACCTTCAATAAGTAAAAGAAGAGCGCAAGAAGTTTTAATTATCAAAATAATAATTATAATAGGTATGGGTATAATGTCAAATCAAATAATGCAAAATGATTCAAAGAAAACAATTTAGCTACACGGAAAAAATAAATAGATTATTTGCGTAGTTTATGCGTGTTACAGCCTCAACTACAAAATAAACT